>PVJI01032168.1:0-12464 GCA_004026765.1 Micronycteris hirsuta
GGGGGGGGGGGCGGGGGGTGAGTTTCAGAAGCCACAGTCTCCAAACTGAAAAGTTTCCTTACACGTGTACATGTACCGCAGTTACAAAGTTACTTCCTACATACAAGTGTGTGGTCCAAATGCCTCCCGTTAAGGAAAAGCAGCCCGATTAAAGCCCGGTGGGAAAAAGGAACACGTGTTTCTTCACTGTCTCTAAATCACAGACAGAGGATATGCAACTAGTCTAGATATAATGAAGATGTTGCACAGATGTATTAAGTTTTCATGGTCTCAGTGTAACATCTTTCTGGCACAATAAAATGTGAGTCTGCAACAAAGCTAGATATAAAATAAATTTTTAAAATATCTGGTCCTTGCTTTTATGCACTCAACTTCCCAAATCCATTTCCTTCTGCCTTGTCACAACCCTAATGAAGCCCGTATTTCAGTGTCCTGATAACTCACTGAAAATCACAAAGACATTTCATCTCCAACTCAGAGTTATATCATGACTTCTGATAATTACCTCCTCTTAATAATACTCTAAGTCTGTTACAAATGGAAGACCTAAATTTACTCCACAAGTCCAACAAACCACCATGAAAATACTGGTAGAGGTTGAAACACATGCACCCTGCGGCAGGCACTGCTGAGTTTTTCATTATGAAGTCCCTTGTTCGTTCCTCACAGCAAGAAGGCGGTAGCAGCCAGAACTGGCTTCACTGGCAGAGAAAGAAACTGAGACTTAGAGAAACTCAGCAGCCCCACCCCAGGCCACCTTCCCTCTGACCACCCAACTCCACTTCCTTTCCTGGAGAAAACATACTAGAACCCTGCCTTGGGCACGCAAGATGACATGATGTACAAGACCAGCCTCTGCTGCACAAACACGGGGCCTAAAGATAGCACCGCGACAAAATTCCAACGTTGATAATTGGAACTGTGATAATTGGGTTTTACTTAAAACTGTATCACCACATACCCCTAAATATACCCTTCTGAAAGGGAAACTGAATGCCACGACCTCAAATATACAATCCAAGCACTCGATCTTGGCTCTCTTTTCTCCGTACCATTTTCTTTGGGGAAAAAATCATCTGAAAACCACGTTTTTCAACTGCCGCCTCCCCGAGGGCAGCTCACAGACCTGTCTCCGCGCCGCTGATGGTGCTGCGGCGGCTGCTCGCCTCAGCGGTCCAACACAACGCGATGCGTCCAGAACCGCTCTCCTTCCTCTTCCCCCAACCTCCAAAACCCGCTCACCAGCCGGTGTTCCAGGCTGTTGCCGAGAAGCAACCCCCCACTGGTCCACCAGACTCAATGCCTCTATATCCTCATGGCCTCTGTCCTTGTCTAGCGAACATCAGCAGGTTACTACGTCTCACCAAATCCGCCCCCCTCCCACCATGCTGGGGAGGCCCTTGCTTCCCACAAGCCTGTGGCCTGATTTCTCTCACCTCAGCCCAGTTAGAGGGCATTGGAATCACCTGCAGGGCTCGTTTAGCCACGTTGCTGGGCCCCATCCCCAGAGGCTGGTTTTTAGGAGTGAAATGAAGCTGAGGCTCTGTATTTCTAACAAGTCCCAGCCGATGATAAGGCTGCTCCTCAGAGCCCACAGACCCGAAAGCCACTGCTTTACACACCCCCTTTCCACCTTACTGGGATTCTTCCCGAAACGTCCCTTCGCCCACCGCGAAGGCCTTTTGAAATCTGAAAACTTAGGCCTGTGATAACTAAATTTGGATGGTAAAAGCTTCTACTCACCAAAGACCCACCGTCTTCAGATGCATTATCTCTGTCACTTACAGTTAAAACCCTGTAAGATATACAGCATCACCCCAAATTTAGAGGGCAATTTTGTAAGAAAGAAAAAAAAAGTGAGACTTAGAGAAGCTATAGGACTTCTAAATTCCACAATGACAAACTGGTTTTATATATTCATTATAGGGGACCCTCCTTAGACAAACTTTATTACCATAATATGATGGGAAGGGGAAAACTATGAAGGAATAAAAACAGTGTTTTCTTCCCAGGATGGGGCAAAAAGGAGAGACCCCTGGGGAAACCAAGTACAGAATATCCTGTACCACCATTGAGGGTTCCTTTCGGTGCAGTGGAAAATGCGTCCAAATCCACCTCCCCGCCCCAAGACCAATATAACAGAAGAAAGAAAACTTCAGTAGACTCTGCTTTAATTTACCTGCCTACAGCTAAATATGAACAATCTGGTTTTTGTAGATTATATGGGTATCTGTTCTAAAACGGTTATGCTCAGACCTGATAAAATTAGATCTACGTGTTCCCCACCTGACAGCGAGACCTCTACCTTGATCACTGCTGGCAGGTGTATGATTCCATCCGCACGATAAGACATCCAGAAGAACTTATACTTTCACATGCTATCATTCGTGAGAGAGAGGGACAGACACAGAAGAGGCTCATCTGAGCTGGCCAGTGACTGACTTCCAAAACTCGCCTTGAATTTTGAAGCACTTTCCCTTATGCCATTCCTTCTGATTATCAAAAAAAAACCCTCTGAGGATACACAGTGTGATCCCACTGTCCCACTCTCAGGCAACCCAGCTAATGCTCAGCTGATAGAGCCAGGGATTTGAAGATACAGACATAGCTTTGCCATTAAGGATCTTGTCCTTAGTACCTACTATGTAAGAAAAAATACATAGTATGACACACAAATATGAATAAGACCCACTTCCTGCCCTCAAAACAAAGTCAACCTACTCAGCAGAAGTGTAAGCAGTGCTGTGGCATTATGGGAATGGAGCAAGACTGTTTTGGAGTCAGGCAGACCCACCCATAGGTTTAACCCCCCCAAACCCTAACTCCACTGGGCCTATAACATCATCTCCATGAGCCTTAGAGTCCTCACTTATACAGAGGTGATACACACAAAATAGCTGTGAAAATTAGAAATAAGCACATGAAAAGTGCCTAGGACTGTGCCTAGCATAAAATGTATGTTACATAAATAATCAAAATTGTCTCATGTTATTAGATCTGATGACATAGGCCCAAGTGCAACTTTTGAAGCCCATAATGATAAAATGTCAGTGGAATAGTCTTTTCCTTTCTTATTTAGACATTAAAATGATAGGACAGAAGCGCCAATTAAAATATGGGGCCGACTGGAGGAGGAGGAAGGATGAATCACAGTTCTGGCTTGAATAATGCCAATGACCCAAGTGGGAAAGCAGACAGAGACCTGGGGGTGAGGGGATTTTGCGGGAGGGATGGCCACAGGAAGCAGGCAATAATTAAGAGGAAAAAGGGCTCAGTTTGGATATCGCAAGTTAAAAGTACAAATGAGTCATCTATGTAGAAATGCCTAAAAGATTGTTTGAGACAAGGGTGAAATTAGAGAGAGACTTGAGGGCCATTAACATGTGGGTGGTAGCTGAGGTCATGGAAGTATTGTGGTCCCCCCAAAGAGGCTGAGCAAACTAAAGAAAAGCACCAAGGAAGAAGGCCCAAGAAACAGAAACATTTAAGGGCAGACACAGCAGGACCTAGGAAGAAATGGAAGAAGGAAAAGAAAAGCAGTCAAGAATGGTGCAAAGGAACCTAGAGGAGAGACTTGCAAACGAGGAATGCCATAGAAAGTCACGTCAAGAATCCTGCAGGCCCTGACCTGTGTGGCTCAGTGGGTTGGGCGCTGCCCTGCAAACTGAAAACCGAAAGGTGACGGATCTATTCCCAGCCAGGGCACGTGCCTGGGTTGTGGGCCAGGTCCCCAGTGGCCGCACACAAGAGGCAACAGATCAATGTGTCTCTCACACGTCCGTGTCTCTCTCCCTCTCTTTCGTCCTCCCTTCTCCTCTCCCTAAAAATAAATAAAATCTTAAAAAAAAAAAAAAGAATCTTATAAGAGGCCATTTGTGACCTTAACAAGAGCAGTTTCATGAAGTTGAGGCAATGGAAACCAAATGACAGGTCTTCTGAAAGGTCCCTCCTAAATGGTAAAATTCTTTGATTTCAAAATAGAAACTTCCTATTTTCCATGAAACCCATCATGTTATTAAAACCTCACAGAACAATAGGTTGCAGGGTTTTCTTTCATAGAAAGGGAATTTGCAAAAGAAAGAGTTAAAAACCACAAAAAGCATTTAAAATGATCCTTCCTATTAAGCTCCAATCTACTTCTTAAAGTTGGTCCCAGGGAAGGAGAAAATAAATTAGCTAATTCTCTGCCACCCAAAAACTGGAGGAGGAAAAAAAACATGTATAACTTACTAAATAAATTTCCTGTCCAAAAAATCTCTAAGGGCAATACACTTAAATAGCTACTCAATGTTACTTTCAGAAATGTGTTACCACAGGTCAGAGGCTTTGGTTTCAATATGCAAATCTATGCATACTTTGGTAAAATTCCACATAAGCAGATTCCCACCTGGATTTCTAAATAAGCCGAAGCTTTTGTTAAATACAGTAAACTGTCCTTCAACGTCCTTGTATACTTAAAACCACAGAAAGCATTGTGACAGGCAATTTTAAATTAAAGTTATAAACAGTTCTACAATGCAAATTATGGCACAACAAGGGAATGTTTGGGTTGGCAGTATAAACTGGTTAAACTAGCTAGGAGAGTTCAAAACTAATTTCCCCCAAACATCTGTGCAGGCTACGAAAGAAGTTTTTGTTTCTCAGTCTCCTCCACATACAAATATTTTTCAAGCAGTTACACATGATCACCTTTTGAGGCGCTTCAAAGACACAAACATCCAGTGAGGACTCCCTCCCTCGACCCACAATTCTAACTCAGCACACCTGGGGAAGTCTGTGTCCTCATTTTTAAAGCTTCGTGGGGGATTCTATTGTGCACCCCACTGCCAGGCTCCTGTTGAAAAGCTTTACCTTTGGAAGGACCCCCCCCAAAGTTTTGGAGAGCAATGTGGCTACTCTGTTCTTCACGGACAAGCAAGGTATGACAGGAGGGGTGAGTGCAGAACAGGGAATCCTGCTAGCAAGCCACTCCAGACAGATGGCAGAGCGCGCCTGCATATCACATGGGTGGTTCGAGAATTCCGTGAGCCCCATCTCCTATGGAGGAGCATTTCCAACATGCACAGAGAAAGGACCCAGTGCAGAGTCCTCAGCGCCCCAGTCAACCATCCGTCCAGGACCTCCCTCCGGTTCCTGCTCTGCCGCCTCAACTGTGGGCAGCTGAGCATGCACGAGACCAGTCTTCCCAGCTGTGCTCACTGAGGAGGGGACTGCAGGTTGTTCTCAGACCGTTCTCTCTCTTCCTAAAGGAAGGAGGAAATACTTGAGTCCTACCACATGCTACCCATTGGAGATAGGGAAGGCAAATAAAAGATGACTACAATAAAATTACACAGTAGGAACCTCCAACCTGACTAAACCCCTTGAAGCAGGCATTTCTGTTTCACCATTTACACGTAGGACTACAGTACAGGAAACCCATAGACAGGAGACAGTTAGCAACTTTCCCAAAGTTCCTGAGGCCACACAAATAGAAAATGCTCCTTGAAACCTGGGGGAGGGACCGACCCAATTCGAAATAAGTTACAACAAAGCCTGCAAAACAGGTGGGAGACAACCTCCATCAGTTCAGTTGTAACCGAGGTGAACCTGAAAAGCAGCCCAGGAAGGGCAGTGAGGTGAGGAGCGTTGTAAATGCTCTCTGGTTTGCCTCCTGGTAGCCAAAGAGGGATTTGTGATTAAACTTCACACAGTGCTTCATGGCGAGTGGGGAACAGGAGAATAACAATGATAAAAATAGACAGCCAGTCTGACATTATCAAAAATCTGAAAACCGGTATCAGTTGTACTTCTATGTAAGCAGACTGGAAGCCAAGACACTAGGCCATTCACTCAACATACTGTAAATGTTTTCAGTGGAATGGTACTGTGTCAGACACTATAAAATAGACCAAAAAACCCTGAAATAGGCACAAATAAGTAAAATTAGAAAAGTTCTGAAACAATGTACTCAAGCATCCATATTATGAAAGAGTGCTTGAATGGAACTTAGACACTGATTTTTTTTAATTATCCTTAAATATTTATGAATAAAAATCCGATTTACCTTCAAAGCCCTCAATACTTTCAGAAAATAGCGTATCTTGGAAAACTCAGTCTGTCGGAGTCCAGTTCCTCCCTCACCTCTGAATCCTCACTCACCTCGCCTCACCCAGGCTCCACTTACTTTCAACAGAGAGGAGCTGTCTCCCTCGGGGGCACCGGCCAAGTTCCTCCAGACAAGCCGACCACAGAAAGCTGGAAAGAAAACTGGAAAAAAGAAAACCTGTCAGCACACTCACACGGCGAGACATGCAGCACAGAGTTTATAAAACCAGTTACAACCTCCTAAAAATCCCAACGAAGCCACGATGGAGAGGAAACCGACAGCATCACATCCAGACTCTTCACGGAGGGAGAAGCCGAGGGAGCGGTCGGCAAACCTAAGAGAGCTTCTTTCGGGTTCCCTCTGTTCAAAGCGACCGCTGACTTTTACTGAACGCCCCTTGTCTTCCTAAGCAAGGTATTGAAGTGTCCCATTTACCTCCCTCCACTATCTCAGGTTTTCTCTTAAGAGATGCTAATGGGTTTAAAGCCCAACACACAATGAAATTTCTCAGAGGTTTAAGATAAGGGGCCAAGAGCCTCTGGTTCTGAAGTTCTCCAGGAACCTCCTTCCCGTCTTTCCTGCCGCTCTCCTCGCAGGCCGCAGCTCTCCACACAACTCACCATTTCCGAACGCACTGCCCGGTTTCACACTTTCGCTCTCCTGTCCCCCATCCTGAAACACCTCTCTCCCACTCTGGAAATTAGTCATCCTCCACACACAGCTCAAGTGTCACCTGCACGGCCGGCCTAGCCCGCCCCCCTGGCGTCTCACAGTCCCCCCTCTGCACTCAGAACACCTCGCTGTGCTCTGGCGTTTGCTTCCTTCGGCCTTCACGGCCCCTCCTACCACTTTCTCAAGGGCAGGTCTCACCTGGCGTCCCCACACCTGCCTCCTGTTCTGACCAGAAGTAGAGGCCCGTGTGTTAACTAAAGGAGTCCAGTGGAAGGTTTCCCGTGCCTGGCTCCAAGTCTTTCCCTGGGAAATATTCTTTTCACTGTTACCCAATCCTGGAAAACGTTCTTTTTCAAGGGAGCTCTCCGTGCTCAAACACACAGGCAGCCAGGCTCTCGCCCAAGTCGACTCCCTCCTCAGCAGCGCTGCCAAGGCTTCTTTGCCAAAAAGGACAAAATCGTGGGTAGTCACATTTGGGCCCACCAAACCACCCTGGCAGGGCACCTGAGCACTACTCGGTTGGTGCGTGCAAAGACGGAGTGGGGGCCTTTCCTCCCTTTTAAGTCTGAATGGGGTGCTGTAGACAAATGCCCCCCTTACCCTCCAGGATTTCAGGGGTGGGAACAGAGCACAGGCGCTCTTCTCGGGGTGGAAACCAGGTGATGCAGGGGACAGGCTCCATCTTCCCCCAGATCAGTCAGCGGAGCTCTCCTTCAAGCAGAACACAGAGGAGAAGGCCCCACAGACCAGGTGGTCACCCACCGTCAAATGTTTAATGTTTCCTCCAGAAGGCCTTGTCCCGTGTTCAGCGACAGCCCACAAATGCTGCCAAGGCTTCTGAGCGCCGCAGGTTCTTTCCTCACCAGCTTACTGACCTCACTGGCTAGCGCTTAAGCATTCACTGCAGGACAGCACCACCTGGTGAATAGTAGCTCAAATATCTGAGGCATCCTCCTATTATTCGCTCATAAAAAGGATCACCTGCCACTTTGCAGAGGGCTCTGGCAGACAGGGAGGGAATCCATCTGACAGCTGCTGCCAGAACTTCAGCCAAGCTCCTTTCATAAAGCACACCTCAACAGAAATGGCAGGCTTCTCATTTGTCCCCACCACAAGGGACAGACAAGTGTAAAAGAGTATCCATCATAGCCCGCAACATGCCCGCTGTCAGACGGACCCTCTGCTCAGAGGACCCACGGACGTGTGTGCCCTTCTAATTAAATCACAGGTTACACTCACACCTACTGTGTCTCTGGCTCCTTCTCCACCCTGAGCAACCCTTCGGTACACTGCTCTGTAAAGGGCGGGGGGATACATGCTTTCTGGGTGTAAGACTACAAAGGTACCGCTACAAATTACAGAGTCACTGATGTCCCAAAGGGAGGTGGCTTCCTGCGAGAAGGACTGTCCTACAGCCTGTTTTTGTGGTGATGAGATCACAGAGTAGAGATTCGGTGTTTGGTCCTACATGGGTTTTAAGGGCCATATTGAGCAATTACAGCAAGGAGAAAGGAAGGTCAGCGAGACCAGAGGAACTCTGAATCGTGTTGGAGCAGTTACAGCGACAGTTAGGTCACTCACGGACCGGACTCAGGACAGAAACTATGCCTTCACTTTTCATTTCTTGTCCTTCAGAATCTATTTTAAATTAGCAAAAACATAGAACTTTTCACTTTTTTTGTTTTGCCACCCCTCTATTCAAAGGCCTTTTCAATGCACAATCCAAAATTTGGGCCAAATAAAGTTCTGAAAAAGAAGTATTACACTATGAAATATCCTCATGTAAAATGCTCAAGATGACAAAATTCACTTGCTAAAGAAATTTTTGTGGAAGCGAAACACAAGAGTTTAGAGACTAACTGAATGATGACCTCAATTGCTTTTTATCTTCAGATCTAATTTCCAAATGCCTCAAAAAAAAAAAAAAAAAACCACCTTAAGACGCTTTTAAAAAGAATTATTAGGATTAACTTCCTGGTCATCACCCTCTTTGAAAGACAAACAGAAACTTCAAAGTTGTTTATCCAATAGAAGTAAGTATTCACCAAAAAAAATTGTTTTCTCTCAAATACCCTCCTAAAAAATCTAGCACTGAGCCTCCACAGACCACAAAACAAAGATGACTGTGTGCACTCACAGTCTGAGGCGTGTGACCATCGGTCCCACATGACAGTCCAAACCCTCCGGGCGTGCAGGGTTCTGCAGCACTGACTGCTCCAGAGAGGCCCAGGGAGCTTGCACGGCGTGGAGAAGGCCACCAGGCACAACCTGCTGAGTTCACGAGCAGACTGCGGTCACCCTCCATTGTGCAGACAGAATAGGAAACAACGCCACAAAAATCCTAGAGCAACTAGAGGAAAGGTCTAGTTTTTATTTTGTTTCATCACGAATGCCGGTGCTTACAGAAAGCAGGCTTAAATAAAGAAGAAAGATGGCAAGGAGGAGAACTCGGTGGGCATCCGGCTCACACTTCAGACGTGAACGACAAAAGGCATTATTTAAAAATATCTATTTCCACTTCAGATCTTGAGGCTTCCATTTTCCTTGAGACAGGTGTACTGTTACATCTATCAGCTACCCAAGGTATGTCTGCAACCCTAACCACCCATCAGAATCTCCTGGGGAGCTCTGAAAATCCTGATGCCCAGAAGAATTAAAACAGAATTTCTGGGGATGGGACCCAAATGTTGGTACTTCTTAAAGCTGACCTACTAATTCTAATGCATAGCCACGACTGTGAACCACTGCCCCTGATCTATTCTAAGGGTGTTTCTTTAATCTTGAGAGGGAAGGAAATATTTCTGCCTACAAAAAAAAAGAGGATGGAGAAGAAATACAAATGGACTGGGAAAAGAACTCCAAACCTGAAGTGAGTGACAACGTGCAGGAGCCGACCCCCAGGCTGGGTGTGAAGTGCAGCCTGCAGGTGCACCCCCGCCCGGGGAAAAGACGGGTGTGGGAACCGGCTGAGTTGTTCATCACCTAAACAAACGGCCCTGGCCGGCCTCTATCGCTGAGTTGGCAAGAGGTATTAAAGCTCATCTGTAAAGAACATTCTTTTGTCAAGTGTTTACTATGTGAGAAGTGATATAACATGATGGCTTTCACATGTGAAGAAACTACTAAACTATTTACCGCTGTGATTTCTCTTGGCTCTTCTAATAATAGCACAGACAGGTTTTTTTTACTGACAACCCGTATTTTCCAGCCCGCCCAATCTAACAGAGCACATGCTCATTATAGGACCTCCACCTGGAGCTACACTGCCCAAAGAACAGGGCTTGCCTAGGTATAAAACAGTTGGCATATATGAGGACTGAACCCGAACTTGATTTCAATTAGCATCATGACGTGTTCAGATGTGGCAGGGACTGAGTAAGGAAGAGAAGCTGCGCGCCTGGGTGAAGGGCGAGGACTGCCAGAACACTGCCTCCAGCTGAAGACCTAATTCCGCTCTCGCTTCCGTGTCCCATAATTCCTAGAGTTACCTGCTCTCTACTGGCTCTCTAATAGAGTGACAAAAAGCAGGCTGTCCAGCGTGGATGGCTCCTTCCAATTTCTGTCTCTCTTGGGGGAATTAATCAGCTTTGCCTTATTCATCCTTTGCTATCTGTACCAGAATGACCTTGGCCATTCCTGGACACCACCCCAAACTACGTAAGAACGGAACTGTAATATCTGAAGTAGAGCCCAAGAGTCTGCATTTTAAGCAACCACACAGACACGACAAACAGTCTGTGAACCAGTCACAAACCCTCATCAATGCTGCCTTTGAACCGGGTTGTCCTGCTGAGTCTCTCCCTAACCACTGCCACTTCCTACCTGGGGTTTCATCAACTCACCCTCCTCCTTGGCCTTCCAATGTATCTGGCCTATCTAATGCACATTGGACGGCACGGCTGCTTACTCACATACCACGTGGCTCCCAGCACTGCTGGCTCCCCGATCCAGCCTCATGTCGCAGTTCTCTGAACTCCCACCCAATGCAAAACTTCTCTACCACTTTCAACTGAGGGCTTCAGGTCTGCTAGTTTTCTCTCCCAACTGAACGTTAAGCTTCCTGAAGGCAAGGTCCCCATCATCCCTCAGTATCTGCCACAGGTCTCCGTACACGTTAGGTTTCAAGAACAGCACGTGATGGACAAGCCAAGCCCCTGCCTCAGTCCCAACTTTCCTTTCATTCACCTTCTTCTCATTTCCCCTAAGAAGACTTTTATTCTCTCCATAACAAAACCGGGTAGGAGAGGAGATTTGCACACAAGTAGAAAAAAGGCAGAAGAGAGAAGTCATAAGCTAGCAATCTCAACTATCCAGCAAATAGCTAGGAAGCAAGATTTGGGCTTTCCAGCTGCCAAAACCCGCAACTAAATTCCTGCACAATTCAGAAGAGAACTTCCCAACCTCTTCCAAGCTCTACCCAACACCCCTTCCCCAGGCTCTCCCGAGAGCCATTTTACCCCTTTAGATACAACTCTAGCAGGAGAGAAACACTTGGTTTCCCAGGCCACCATAAATTAAGAGGGTGGAGACAGACTGTTAGATCAAGGCACAATGACAGCCCTGAGAAGCTGTGACTGACAGGAGACAATTTATAAATCCCAAACCATAGATTACAGGCTGTTAGGGTTTAAATAGCCTTTCAATCCCCCCGAAGTGTCCAAGGACACCAAAACAAAGCATTTCGAAACAGTGCAATTAGTGGCTCTGAGATTACCCCAGGCCGAAGAAAATGTTACTTCACTTTCAGTGGGTCTCCAGCCACTATATCCAGGGGGAGATGATGCCCACAAGGCCAACCTCAGTCCCTAAGACCCACGTGTTCTAAGAAAAGGGGCACTGTATCCACTGGCAACACACTCTCTCTATGTGGTCTCCAATAGCCCTGAACACAGGGACAGACTTTCAGAGGCAGGCACACGCCCCTCAGCATTGCCATTCTGATGGGGATCCTTCTATCCAGCTACTCCCATCCTCACCACATGCTCCTCACTTTCACTTGTCATCTACCTTGTCTTGTGGTATGTGTGAGGAAAGCTCCTCACCAGAGCAGGAGTGTCTTTCAGTAGAGGGACTGCAATTTTATGTGGACGCATGTCCCCATCACCACGTCTCAACAGCTGACGCTTGGCCTTTGGCCAGACCAATCTGTCCAGAAGCCCTAAGGCCAGATGATCTTAAGGGGGTGGGGCATTTATATGAGTGTGTTTTAAAATAGCCCAAGCCGCCCTAGTCTTCGTGGCTCAGTCGGTTAAACCTCGTCCCACAAGGCAAAAGGTTGCTGGTTTGATTCCTGGTCAGGGTACATACTTGGGTTGTGGGCTGGTCCCCAATTGGGGCACGTGTGAGAAGCAACCAATCAATGTTTCTCTCCCTCTCTTTCTCCCTACCTTCCCCTCTCTCTAAATAAATAAATACAATCTTTTAAAAAAAATAGCCCAAGCATTTCTCTCATCCGTAAAGGGATTGGTTCTCCTGTTTACGTATGTGGTTAAAAACATAGGTTTATTCCTTCTGGTCCATCCCATTGGTTTGAGATCCAACCTCCTTTTTTTCCCTATTGGTTCCCTGTAAATCTTCCTCCATTATCCTTATCGTATTCTTCATCTGTTCAACTATTTGCGTCCACCTATTTTCCAGTTTTGTTAACAATTTGATTACAAGCATTTTAAATTGTGCATCTGATAGGTTGACTATGTTGTCATCC
>PVJI01032169.1:0-12469 GCA_004026765.1 Micronycteris hirsuta
CAAGTGAGGTGGCTGTGTCCTGCTGAGGAGCTCGGATCTTGTCATCTTTGCTTTTGAAACAGAGTCAGTTGTCAACATTTGAAATCTGAGTAGTTCACGCAGAAAAATCTGGGATTCGACTTCTGAAAGAATAGGGAGCTGTGACAGTGTGAGCTCCTCAGTCCTGCGTGATGGCAATTGGCTTGAAGTGAGTAGGAGCCATCTTCCTCTAAGGTGGGGGGTTCATTCTTCCATGTATTCATTCATCCTTGGCCATATTCAGCACGCCAGGCCCTGCCCCACCGGTTGCTGATACAGTAGTGAATGAAAAAAGCGAAGATCTGAAGTAGCTTAGGAGGAGCGGCACAAGGCATCAGACAGTAAAACGAGTGCACTTAAGGCGGTGGTGGTGTTGGGAGAAAGCAGGGGAAGGGGATAGGGAGGCTGGTGTGCGCACGTGTGGAAGTACATGCACGCGTGTGTTTTGTTCAGGTGCTCAGAGTAGGTCTCACTGAGAAGCTGGCACAGGCAGACACTCGAAGGCATCAGAGAATGAGCCATGTCGGTATTTGAGGAAAGAGTCTTCCAGATAGTGAGAACAGCAGCATGTGCGGAGGCCCTGGGGGAGAAGTGCGCCCGACATGTTGACGCACAGGCGGACGCTGGTGTAGCTGGTGTGGGAAGTAGTAGGGGATGGGGTTGGGGAGGTGATGAATAGTGGGCCATGTAGGGATGTGGCCCTGGTAAGGACTTGAGCTGTGAGGTGGGACCTGCATTTGGACAGGACGCTCTGGTTGCTGCATCAAGAACAGTCAAGGGGAGGAGGGAATGGCAGTGAGGGACAGAAACAGACCAGCCGAGTTTGCTCATGGGGGTCAGTTGCCTGGCTCAAGCCCCATTCCTATCACAACCCCACCTGCCCGGACATCCTGAAGGCAGTCCCCTCCGGTGTTCCCAGAATCATTCCAATTAGCAGCCGGGACAATGGCAGTGTGAGGGTTTATCGATGAGGGAGAACTGGTTGGATCCGCTTGTGTTTCTGGTTCTGTTAGAAATGAGGGTTGGGGCACCAGACAAGAGGTTGGAGAGTTAGACACCCATGAGGGCCGAGGGTGTTTCCAGGAGGAAATAATGGTGTGAACCAGGCCTGTCGGTGGGAAGAGGGAAACAGAACACTGGGCCCAAGAAGCTGGTGTGAACCTGGCCAGCCACAGGCCACCTGGTGACACAGGTAGAAGCTGAGCTCCATGGGAGCTGCCAGCAGGAATTGTGTCAGGGGAGCAGAAGGAGCCACAGGCTGCCTGCCCAAAGCTGGAGGAACGTTCAGTCTGAACCTGGCTGGCTAGAGGGAAAGGGAGCTGGCTGTGATCGAGGAGGTAGGATGCTTCCTTTTGAGCTGTCATCGCAGGATGAAGAGTGGCTAGGAAGCCTGTGGCACCTTCAGGAGACTGCCCCATCTCCGTGGCGGGTAGAGACTAAATCACTTGGGGCCTCTAATACCAGGGCTAAGAGGGCAGTGGGGAGGCAGAGAAAGATTTTGAGCAAGGGATGGGCTGGGATACTGAGTGTTCAGAAAATCCATCTGGAGTGAATTGGAGTGCTGGAGGTCAGGAAGAAGCCTGGGTTGAGGCTTCAGGTAAGAAGATTCAGAGAAGGAAACCAAAGAAGGCGGAGGCATTTCCTAGATGAAGCTGTAGCTGGGGGTGAGGGGCATGTTCCTGAGCTCCTCCTCCTGAGCTGGTAGCTGGGTAGAGAAGGGACAGCAGTTGACACGGCCTGAAGAGGAGGCTGTTTATAGACTGGGCAGCACATCACAATACTCAGGGCTCCTGAGCGAGCATACCTTCTGCCGAGGTGCCTAGCGGGAGCACAGTCCCTACAATGTCTCTCTGCCCCGCCCCACTCCCGTTCCCTGCCAGTTTGCGAGCTCTCGCTCAGAGACTCCAGGAAGAATGGTCCATTTCATCCACCGGGACGAGGAAAGACCAGGTCCGCTATCTTTTGAGGAGGGTCTGCAGAGTCCGTGCTCCCATAGGGCGCGGGGAAACCCGCTGTTTGGATACAGCGGAGGGCCGGGAAGGGTCAAATGACCTCTGTTTGTATCTCGCCTTCCACCTTCTTCTTTTGCTTCTCCATCACGGCCTCCAACTCTGACACTTTCTCTCTGTCCTGGAAGGCGGGATGGAAGTCAGTCAGGACTCGTGTCAGAGCCCTGGCGCCCTTCCCTGCCCTGTCCCGGGGAGGGGCGGCAGGCTCACCTCTAGCAGCGCACGCTGCACCATGACTTGGCTGTACACACGGGCACCCTCCTCGGGGCTCACGGCTTTGAACTCCACCTTCTGTAGCGAGAAGATCTGCGCACCTGTCAGCACGCCCAGTGCGTCCACGGTCCTGAACAAGGGCACCGGGGGCGTGGTCAGGCCTGCCGGCCAATCAGAGCTCTAGCTCCCCAAGCCCTGCCAATCTCTTCATCCCCGGCCAATCCTTTGTCCAATCAGCAGCATTCTAGCTAAGCAGGGGTTCTGCTAAAAGCTCCTGAATCCCCACCCACCAATCACTGTGCCTCGGATGGGTGGGGAACCCTACTTTTTTGGGAAAGGTGGGACTTCCCTGGACAGTCCAATTGGAACCTTGGAAAACATGCCAATCACAATCTGTCAGTCATTGTTGCAACTGGACAGACCCTCGCTTTGGGCCAATCCCAGTTCCATGTGGGCCGCCGCGCTCCACTCTGGGCCAATCAGAACACTCCGCCTCTAGTGCCCAAATCTCAGGCCTCCCAGCGGGCACCGCCACTCACCCAGAGCTAAAGCCCTTGGCCTGCAGCCAGGTGCGGACCTCCGAAGCGTTAGAGCGTTTGCTGAGCTGCGGCTCCGGGGCGCGGGGCCCCGGGGCTATGCGGCTGGGGCCCGAGCGGCCCTGAGCCAGGCGCGCCTGCAGCTCCTCGTTGACACTGACCATCTGGCAGAATTTCTCTGCAGGCGGGAAACCGGGAGGAAAGGCGGACTCAGGGAGAGCGGTCCTCGCGATGGGCCGAAATCCATCTATTCTTTCTGAGCCTCAATTTTCCTGCCTGGAAGGCGAGACCAGGGACCGTTCTCCTGAGGGGGCGCCCCCACCACTCACCCTTCTCGCTGGGGTCCAAGTTGTTGAGGCTGTCGCAGCTGTCCCAGTGGGGCCGAGCAGGGGCAGGAGCCACAGCTGGGGCAGGAGCCACGGCTGGGGCAGAGGCCGGTGGAGGAGGGGGAGTGCTATTCTCCTAGAGAGGACCGAAGGGAGAGCACCTGGATCAGAGAGAGGACTCCGAGTCCCAGCCCTTCCTTATGGAGATTTCTGACCCCCAAGCACCTCTTCTGCTAGTACCCTTGTCTTGACACACCCCTCGTTCCCAGTTCCCAGGTCTTCCCTCAAAACCCGGGAGTCTGCCCTGGCTCACCAGGATGCGGGCAGGGCTCTGGCTGCGGCCCCTCTGGGGCCCCGGGTGGGGCGACAGGATGTTATAAGGTACGTATCCTTCTTGCCCTCGCTGGTCCCGAACCTTCCACCACTTGCGCTTGTCATCCAGGACCTGGGGGAGGTAAGAGGAGAGGGTTCAGAGGTTGTGCCTGCTGTCAGGGTTGGGTGCACTCCAGTCCCTCAGGGCTCCATCCTTCTAACCTCCAACACGTCCTGATGCTTGACGGAGAGCTCGCTGTTGTTGCGGGCCTGGAAGTCATAATTACATAGGACCCACTTCCCCGCTGCCTCCGGCTCCCGCTGAGGCTCAGCTTCTGGCTCCGGATCTTGGTGACTAAGGAGAAGGGGGAGGGCTGAGGATAGGAGGCAGCCAGTCCCACTGCTCTGGGCTGTAGGGTGTTGGTCTGAGCTGGAGTTAGAGCCAAGCAGGGTCCAAGGCAGGAGGCCGAGTTAGTACTGTTAATAGAGACTTAACACTGGAATAACAGCTGGAATATATTTTACTTCTTTGTGTGCCTGGCAATGTGCTGGAAGCACATGCTTTGGGGACTAGCCTCACCTCCATTTTATAGATGAGAACATTCAGGCTAAGAAAGATAAAATATCCCACATCACACAGCTGGGGACAGATGCTATTTATCGAGCATCTCCTGTGTACTGCGCTCATGCACACTGATGATGCACAGTCAAGATAAAAACAATAGGTGACCCTGATATAGCACCTACTACGTGCCAGGCACTGTTGTTGAAAGTCTGTTACATGCATTAGCTGATATAATTCTCGAGACGATCCTTGGCAGAACCATGAATTTGGACCCCCCTTTCTCTTCCTCCGCCCAGAGGCTTGGACCCCCCTATTATTATTTAATTTAACAGGCGAGGTAGCAGAGGAACAGCGATGTAAAGTGACCCACTGATGCAAAGATCTCAGAACCAGAAGCGGCATAGCCGGCATGGGACCTAGGCAGGCTAGTCCCAGAGTCCATGTCCTGAGCAATTCTGCTATCCTATGCATGCAGCTGGATGTGAACCTGAGCTCTGCTGTGGCCTTGAGCCCTTAACTGAAAACCTGTACAAACTCATGGCCTTCTCACTCCTCCAGGAAGGGATCATTATGTCCATTTTTTTCCTCTAAAAAACTTGAGGCTCAGAGGTGAGTTTAAAGCTGGGGGTGTCTGAAGCACCGCGAGACCAGGCAGCTGGGGGAAGGGATTTGGGATTTGGGCTCTGACCCCCCATTAAGGAGGGACCTCAGCTCGGATCAGGCCTACCTGTGCAAGGGAGAGGGGGGGTCTTCAGGGTGGCGGCGCCCCCTGTGTGTGTGGGGCCGGCAGCTCCCAGCACGCTGTCCCTGCTGAGATCCTCTGCCTGGGCCCTCACCCAGACCCCCCTTCTGCTCCTCCAGCCTCGCTGCTTGGTTTCTTCTCATCCCACGTGGCTTGCCTCTCATCTGCCCCCAATTTGCCCAGGGACCCTAGAGTCCTGACCCCCTCTATCCCCTTCTTCTTCCAGGACCCAAGAGTCTGCACCCCCATTGCTGGTGAGAATCATGAGCTTGGACCCCCAGTTCTTTCCTGCCCCAGAGATCCAGGAGTCCAGGTCTTAAGCTGTAATTTCTTCACCCTTTTAACCCTTAAAGGCTCCTAGTCTGACACCCAGCAGGGACGGAGACTATTGCTGCAAAGCCTTGGGAAAGTGAGGGCCTGGCCTCTCAGCCTTTACCTCCCCCAGGGGCCCAGAGGTACTTCCACTTCTTAACTTTCCCAGAACCTTGCCCCTCAGCCCTGGAAGTCCCAAGCCTGCTTCTCTGGGTGTCCAAGGTCCCATATACCAGATTTCAGCTCCTCTTCAAAACCCAAATGTTCAGTTCCCAGCCTCTTCCCTCCAACACCCAGGGCTCTGTCCCGGTAGAGACCCAGGCAGGGAGTTTCCCAGATCCTGGGAAACCAAAACACCTTCTAGCTGTTTGGGGGTCTCAAGACTTTACCCACACCCAGCCCCCTTCTCCCTCAGACCCTGGAGTCTGGGCCTCTATCTCCCTCCTCCCTCAGACCCAGAAGTCTGTACCTCCCCTTCCCTCCCTGCTCCTCCCCCCTCTCCCAGCCCCGCCCCCGGCCTGGTCACCACCTCACCCACCTGCGAAGAGCCAGGAAGACAGAAGGAAAAAGACAGAAAAAGGGGGGCAGAGTCAGCGCTGGGGGCCCCCACGATGCACCCCCCTGTACACCCTGCCCTCCTGCCCTCCCTGGGGCTGACACTCACCCATTGACAGCGATCTGGGGGGCGCTTTGCTGCAGGAGGTAAGAAGGCAGCAGGTCAGAGGGAGGGCGGCCTCCTCCCAGACTTCCCAGTCCTGGCCCTGCCGCGCCACCTGTGGGAGCCTGCTGCCCCCTCTCGGCCTTAGGCTCACCTGCCTGCGCCGCCTCTCGTGCTGCAGCTGCTTCTCTACTGGGTCCTCCCAGGGGCGGCCCTGCGGATCAGTGGCGGGGGGCTCCCAGCCGCTGTAGAACTCCGGGATGTATGGGGGTCCCTCCTCCAGGGGCAACTCCAGCCTGCAGCCAAGGACGGGCTCAGGGACCCTGGTCGGCCGGACTTAGCCTTGTCATTAACTTCACTTTCCCCCTTTCCCTAAACTTCACTCCAACGCAGCTATTCTATCCTCCTCTCTTTTTGCCAAGCCCTGCCCCTGCCTCTAAGCTCCGCCCCCATGACATCAATTATTTCTAAATACACTGATTTCAACTAAGGCTTGCCCCAGCCTCTGAATCTAAACTGGGTTTCTAGCGACACACATCCTCCCAGGCTCTGCCCCCACCCACTTAAGGTTCTCTGCCTCCAAGAACACAGACTCCGCCCCCTTTCCAAAACCAAGGGCCAAACCTTTCATAAGCCACGCCCCTCTCATATAGCTCCGCCCTATAGTCCCGCCTTTTGTTCCTGTTGTTATTTGATACAATCTTAAACTTCTCACACTAATTTCTGGCCTTTCCTCCAATTGGATGCTGGCATTTGTCTTAGGTTCCACCCTTTCTTAATCAGTCACACCCTCCTACCTACGTCCCACCCACCCTTCCTTCCCAGTCTCACCTTTCCATTCACTGCCTCCCAGCCCCCTGTGCCCGCCAATCACCACGCCCCTGCCTCCCAGCCCCGCCCCTCAATAACCACGCCCCTCACCCCGGGCTGGTCCAGGTGTCCCCCAGCGAGGTCCAGAGCACATTTTCACTTGGGGTGACATTGTCCTTCAGCAGTGCTACGGCCTCAGACGTCAGGTACGGCCGCCGCACGCCGCTCGCCAGCTGGGGTCCGCCCGACATCTCCACAATCTGCCAGGAGGAGCAGGAATGGTCAAGCCCACACACCCTCTAGAAGTGCAACCCCGATTCCTCTTGCTGCAGGGAGGGGTCGGGGCAAGAGGGCCGAGGGGGATGGTCTCACCACATGCAGAGGTCCGAAGAGGAAGTGCAGCAGCTCCGGGGAGGAGGGGTTGGCGATGTTGCCGCGCAACCGCGCCTGCGGAGCCGGGGAGGGGCTGGCTTTAGTGCGTGGACAGGTCAGGCTCGTCATCCCCCACTCCCCGCCCCTGATGCCCTGCGCTGGACTCGTCCTCACCAGCAGGCTGAAGGCGTACTTGATTTTCTGAAGCACGTCGGTGTACTCAGCTTCGCTGGGCGGCTTAGCCCGCAGTGTCAGGAGGCCCTCTGCGGGCAGGGGCGTAGGCAAGGGGACAGGGGACACAGACAGCGTCAGCGAGAGCGGGGCGGGGGGAGCCCCCGAGAGCTCGCGATGGGGAGTCAAACGGGCAGGGGATGCGAGGAGAGACCCTAGAGAGAGGGAGGCTATTTGGGAGTGACCAGGGGAGGGGGCTGCTCGGGATCCCACCCGGTGGCGCCCCTCACCCCCGGCCTCTCGGCGCCGGGCTCTGCGGCCGCGCTCCCGGTGCTCCAGCACTCTGGCCGCCTCCGCCGACTTCTGAAGCTTCGATACGAAGCTCTCCACATCGTCGAACACGTGGTTCAGGATGTCCTTGGGGACAGAGTCGGGGGACGCATGAGACCCCTGAGTCCCGGACCCTCATAACTCCAGCCATGAGACTTATCCACCCTAGGCCCAGCCCAGGCCACACCTTCCAATGCCCGGCCCTGCCCCCAGTGGGTCCCCGCCTGCCACGCCCCCAGATGTGTCCCCGCCCCTCGACGGCTGGCTCACAGCCACAGTTGGTCCCGCCCCCAGTCTAGCCCCGCCCCTTGATGTCTAGCTCCGCCCCTCTCACCACGTCCCGTTCTGCCTGAAGAGTGACGAGGTCCTGGCCGCGGGGACCCAGGTCCGGGGAGGCCGGGTCAGTGCTCCTGGAGGTCTCCGCCCCGCCTGGCCTGGGCGCTGCGTCTACCTCAGGGATGGGCTCTGTCTGGGGTCTCCCGCGGCCTGTGGCCGACTCCACCGGGCTGATGGCTGCGCGGACCGACGGGCGGCGCTGCAAGGGCGGGGTCTCCGGGGTGGGCGAGGGGCGGCGCAGCAGCTCCTCCTGCGTGGCCCTGCGAAGGAAGAAGGGAACCTGAGGCTGGGTCCCCCGAGGAGTCCATGGACGCGGAAAACTTCGAGGCTTAAAACAGACACAGTTGCCCCAAGGGGTCGCACTTAAGCTCAGAATGGTAGGGAGAAATCTGAGATATGGGGTGGGGGTTGCGGGGAGGAAAACAGGCCAAGGGGGGAGAAAACGAGGTCCAGAACCAGGAAAAGTAGGTTCCTGGAGAGGGCGCACACTTGTCTGGAAGGTACATGTAAGACGTGAAGGGGTTTTGTTTGACTCCATTCAAAATTCGTTCTGCTCTAGGCTAGTGACAAAAGCCCATTTCTCGGATGCGGAGAATAGCGACCCCACCTGTCCCCTCTTCTCCCTGGCCTCCAGCCCAGCCTCCTTACTTGAGCGCCGCTGCCCGGCGATCCCCACGGCCAGAGCGGTAGCTGTGCAGAGCCCCCTGGATGTCCTCGTGTATCAGCTCCGCCTGCCAATCGCACCGTCAGGCCACGCCCCCACTCACCCCCTCCCCTCCCCGGGACGCGAGGAATGGGCTCGGTTTCACACCACATCCTCGTTCACGCATGCAGACCACGCAGGTTCACGCACTAGACTCACACCTTCGTCCTAAATCTGTCCGACCTAGGCTACGACCCCTCCTACGGAGGCCCCATTCAGGTGGCTCCCTACCCTTAGACCATATTCACCCCCATCCTAGTTCTGGCTGTCCTCCAGGCCCCCTCTTCCGTGTTCTGTCCGAGCCCTTGACCCTGGGTCCAACCTGCCCTCAAAGCCCCCTCCCCGCTAGAACGTCCCTCTAGGCCACGCCCCTCTGCTGGCGCTGACCCGCCTTTACTCCAGGCCCCGCCCTTTTCCAGCTCTGCTAGGGCCCGCCCTGGGTCCCAGCTCCCTCCTCCTCGGTGACCCCCGACCCTGCTCTCTCACCCCCAGACGGAGGCCCTGGAAGAAGTGTACATCTGGCTGCAAGCGCTCGGGCTCCTGACACACCAGCAGCAGCAGCGAGCGGCTCCGGCCCGGCTGCATCACCACGTCGCAGCGCACGATGGCGCCCAGCGCGTACGACTCCAGCTCCTCCTGCGGGGCGGGATGGCGGGTAAACTGAGGCTCAGAAGCGATGACCCTACTACATGAGGACAGTAGTGCCACCAGGTGCAAGCCCTGCAAAGGGCAAGCCCGCGACATCCCCCGTTTAATAGGGCTCCCAAAGGAGGCGGGTCCTTTGCCAAAGGACGCGCAGAAGCAAAGATTTGCACTAAGATTCCCGAAGTCCCTAGGGTCAAACTCTGCAGGGCTGCTCCGTCCAGCCGCGCCTTTCACCCACGTGCCCCCTGGCACCTTGGAGACGGGGTCCAGCAACGTGACGTGATCGGGAGATATGCGCAGCAGCATCTCCTGGGCCCAGACGCGGCCTTGGCTGTCCATGACGGACAGTTTGCGCGAGGCGTCCTCCACAGTGTGCACGCCATCCTCCTCGCCCAGGCAGAACGTCACCAGGTGCTGGCACGGGCCACGGAGAAAGCAGTGAGTCCCAGGGTAATGCTGGGGGCCTGGTACTCAGAATCCCCTGGAATCTGCCTTACAGCTTGTAACGAACCACACCTCCTCCAGGAAGCCTTCCTGATCACTTGCTCCAGCTATGAGCACCTCCACTCACTGCCCTTTGTTTCTGTTTTAGCAGAGGGACTAGCACTTGGGGCAGTCTTTCCACGGAGACTGGAGGCTCCTTGAAGGCAAGGAATGGTCTGGATTATATCTAGTCCCTTCAATGCAACTCTACCTGCATCAGAGCGTCTGGCACCCTTCGCAGTACCTCTGGACCTTGTCTGAACCCTACTCACCCAGGATTGCATCTGATTTGTGCCTGTGGCCATACTGCCCAGCTCAGGAGCTGGTCCAGAGGACAAGTGGGCAGATTTGAGTGGCACTGAGTTTCTGCCACTGATTCCCATGTCTGAGGCAAGGCAGAGGAAGTCCACTCTGGAAGTGGGCAAACTGAGTGTCCCAGGTTCTTTCTGCTGGGAAGCCCAACTGCCCCATCTGCTTGCAACAGCCCCATCTCTCTTTGTCCCAGAAGACCCCCTGTGGCAGTGCAGACCCCAGACTCACGTTGACTAGATATTGGGACACGTCGGCCATCACCATAGTGGAATACCGCTTCCTCTGCTCTGTGTGGTGTGGGGCAGGAGATGGGTCAGAGGCCTTGGTCCCCGGCCCCTCCTCCCTCCTGCCGGGGAGCCCAGGCCGCTGGTCCCACCCCCTCAGACCCAGGGTCCAGGTCCCCAGCCCCTCCCCCCTCAGATCCGGGAGTCCAGGCCCTCGGGTCTTTAGTTCTTTTTCACTTCAGACCATTTCTGTTGGCCTGGGGTTTCTTAGCCCATAAACTCACCATAAATGGACTTGGCACTAGGTTTGGAGGCAGCTTCTGGGCTGGTGAAGGAAAAGAAGGGTGAGAGGGACTGAGGGAATCTGGGGCAGATCATGGGGGTATCAAATGCCAAGAAGAGCAATGACTTCATTTGAGGGCACTGGGGAGCCATGGAGGGTTCTGAGCAGAGGGGGACAGGGCAGAGCTGGACTTTAGTAGGACAGGACAGGCGATGGTACTGGGCAGTGGTGGGGAGAGTTGTCTCTATGGGCACACAGACCTGGGTTCAAATCCCCTGTGAACTTCTGCCTTGCCATAAGACCCAGGGTAGGGGACTTCATCTCTCCTGCCTCAGTTTCCTTCTCTGTAACATGGGGGCTAGTTACTCTGTAGCTTCCATCTGGTGGGGCTCGTGGGTGAATTCAATGAGATGATGCAGTTGAAGGGTTCTGCAGCCTCCATAACTGTTATTATTATTGTTATTATAATGCTAAGGGCTTAGCACATAGTTGTTGCTTAATAAACGGGAATTTTTACAATAGTGTTAGTATTTGGAGGAGATAGAGAGCTATCTTCTTCCCCTTCCATCCCCATGGGCCAGGATCTACCAGCCAAATCCTCCTCCGTCTCCTGCCTTTGGCCTCCTCTTCAAGGTCACCTTCTCCAAGAAGAATTCTTTTTTAGTTGATTTTAGAAGGAGGGGAAAGGGAGGGAGCAAGGGAGGGAGAGAAACATCCATGTGAAAGAGAAACATGGATTGGTTGCCTCTCGCACGCACTCCGACTGGGGACTGAATCAACATCCCAGGCATGTGCTCTGACCAGGAATCAAACTCACGACCTTTCAGTTTATGGGACGATGCTCCAACCCACTGAGCCATGCTGGCCAGGGTTCCAAGAAGAATTCTTGAGTCCCCATTTCCATAGAAATAACTGAGGCTTAGAACCCAGGTGGGGTCAGGAATGAGGGATGAGCCCTGGCTGGTGTGGCTCAGTGGACTGAGTACCAGCCTGTGAGCCAAGGGGTCACTGGTTCGATTCCCAGTCAGGGCACATGCCTGGGTTGTGGGCTGGGTCCCCAGTAGGGGGCGTGTGAGAGGCAACCACACATTGATGTTTCTTTCCCTCTCTTTCTCCCTCCCTTCCACTCTCTTTAAAAATAAAATAAATAAAATCTTTAAAATAATAATTAAAAAAAGGAATGAGGGATGAGAAACCCTTCTGTCAAAGCTGAACTCCTTATCTTGCTGCTGTTAGTCAGCTCTCCCCACAATTTGACTACCTCTGGGCTGGAGAATTCACTACCTCACACCTCCCAGGCAGCTATTACCATGCGTCTGACTGTCCTCCCTTTTCACTCCAGGAGACCTGAGCCTTCATTATAAACACCCCTGACTTCTTAGCAAAATGTCAATATTTAATAAGATAACAACAATAGCAATGGCTTTTCTGTGAGTTGAGCCTATGCTGTTAGGTTCTCTGCTAAGTCTTGTGCGTGCATTATCCCATCAAGCCCTTAAACTTGGGGGGGACTGAGGCTCAGAGAGGTGACATCCTTTGGCCAAGGTCACACCACTGCTGAGTGTACGTGTCCGAATTTCAACCCAGGTCTGTCTGCTCTGAAGCAGAGCTGTAACTACAGGTTGGACTGGGAGGGAGGTGGCCCAGGCTTCCTTCCGAGTGTCTGGACCTTGGTTGTTGCAAATGCCCTGTGAGGGTGGGTGAGAGGTTGGGACGACATGCTGGGGTTGGGGGTGCCTGGTGGGCAGGGGACCCTTACCTGGTGGTGGTGGTGCTCATGGTCTCAGAGTGGGCAGCTCTTGCCACCGGGAGGTGCCCTGGGAGGCAGCAAAAAGGTGAGGCCCTCACCTGCCCTGTGGAACCTATGATTCCTGACCCAGCCCCTCCTCCCTCGGACCCTGGAGTCCAGGCCCCCAGCCCCTCCCCCCTCAGACCCAGGAGTCCAGCCCCTAGCCCCTCCCCCCTCAGACCCAGGAGTTCAGACCCCCCAGCCCCTCCCCCCTGAGACCCAGGGGTCCAGGCCCCCAGCCCCTCCTCTTTCATACCTAGTACCATTTCCCAAACCCTTCAGAAATCCATGCATTCAGTTCTCTAATCCATGTGTACCCC
>PVJI01032170.1:0-12468 GCA_004026765.1 Micronycteris hirsuta
CTTGCTGAGCATTTCTTTATGTGTTTGACTGGAGAAGAATATCTGTTTTGGGAGTTTTGTGACATTTCAGGCCACCAGATAATCATATAGAAAACCTCTGTGACATCTCCATGTGGTTTACATTCTCATGTTGTGTCTCCAGTTCAATGTCCCCCATTCCTTGCCACAAACAACACACACACACACACACACACACACATGGGAACAATCACACAGAACACCACACAGACACACACAGGCACAGAGGCATACACACACACTCATATACACACACAGCTACCAAGACACACAGAGACACACAGAAAACCACACAGACACAGAGGCGCGCACACACTCACACACACAGACACACAAAGCTACCCAGACACACACATGCAGACACATACACAGAGACACACAGACAACACACACAGACACACAGACAGGCACAGGCACTCATACACCAGAGGCCAGACTCAAACACAAGTTAAAGCAGACAGACAAGACAACACTATGAAAGTAAATTCTTGGAGAAAAACAGTACTGGAAGTTTTCTCAAGCATTCCAAACAGACAAGGAGCTAGGTATAAAAACTATGAATTACATTCTAATGTAAAAAAAAAAAATCAGGGCTTGTGACACACCATGCCCAAATACAGTTTTGAACAAGGAGGACAGAGCATTAAAAACTTCGGTTCTTGGAATACTCCAGATATAAACTTGTCGGGGACATTGAGAATAGCCAGGTGTCATGAGACCGCGACAAGAGCTTTCTGAACTGTGAACTAAACTACTGTGCTTCCTTCCTCCAGTGTGATGTTTCCTCCAGTGCTTCCTTCCTCCAGTGTGATGTGCTTCCTTCCTCCAGTGTGATGTTTCCTCCAGTGCTTCCTTCCTCCAGTGTGATGTGCTTCCTTCCTCCAGTGTGACGTTTCCTCCAGTGCTTCCTTCCTCCAGTGTGATGTGCTTCCTTCCTCCAGTGTGATGTTTCGTGGAGGAGGAAATGCGTTTGGGGGGCCGTATTTGCACACTGTTCATTCCGAGTGGCAATGCAAGTTTACTGGTGAGGGGCATCTGGTAGACATGGGCAGGCAATTACAGGTTTTAAGATAATGTAAAATATTCTCACTGTGCTGGTTTTTTAACCAGGAAATAAGAAAATTTCACCCTTCCTCCACATCCGTTTTTATCCACCTGTAGTCTGTGGAACTGAGACAGCTCTCCTGCTGCAACTTAAACAACAAAAAAGCTGAACCTTAGATAGAAAAACATTTTAATAGTTGTTTTCTGTTACTGTTTCGGTGGTGGGGGTCCCCATTCTTTTCTCTACTTCAGCTGCTGTTCTGAAACCTGCTACATTTCTTGGGAAGTGCCAACAGAACAGTTTTTTGTTTTTTGCTTAATTTTCAGCTGGAACTTTTAGGAATTAAAATGTCCCAATATGCCAATACTCACGTTATTTCTAGTCATGTTTTGAATTAGATTTGACTAGGAATATAGACTTTTAGATTCCGGCAAAAAGAAGAAATATGAGAGTTTTTAACTCCAAGAATGAGAGGAGAGGGGAGGAGAGAGGAGGAAGAGAGAAGAAGGGGAGGAAAAGGGAAGGAAGGGAAAGGAGAGAAAAAGAAAGAAAAGAGAAAGAGAGAGAGAGAGAGGGAGAGAGGGAGGGAGGGAGGGAGAGAGGGAGAGAGGGAGGAAGGAAGAAAAAAGAAAGAGAGAAAGAAAGAAAGAGAAAGAAAGAAAGAAAAAAGAAAAGAGAAGAGAAAAGAAAAGAAACAACAAAAAAGAAACAAAGAAAAAAAGGAAAGGAAAGGAAACTTTGAAAAACTTCTAAATACCTATTTGGAATTGAAGGAGGTGGCTACTGGTCAGGTTAAAAAAAAAAGGTCTATTGGCTAATTTGTATTATAAAAATATTTAAAATAGACTGCTCTCTAAGGGCTGCTTCAGAAGTCGTATCTTCTTATATCCCTGGATATCATTAGTTTGTATTTATGTAATAGCATATTTTAAACCTAGAAAAATTTTTTTTCTTTTATTAGATCATAGGTTCCCTCAACGTATAGGTAAACAAGACTGAAGACAATAATTGAATGTGAAGACCTGAAATCAATGTCAGCACACTTCTAACGAGCTACAGCCACGGCAAACCGCGATGCCACCTGCTCCACGCAGACAGACGGAGGCCCTATGGGGGTCGTGGCCCCCCTTGTGAAGAAAGCTGGAATCACATACGTGCATAATTTTGGCAGGAAAGAAAAAGACCAAGGCATTGACACTTAATAGAAGATCGTGGTGACTTTGTTAAGAAATGTCAGCGCTCTCAGCTCTGACTCCCTCTATCCCCTACCATTTTATGGTTAGGCAGCCACGTCCCCCCTTAAGCATATTTCTCTGAGAAGAGCAGGATGAAAAATTAGCATTCTCGGAGGCTCTGGCAAGCATGCAGATGGAATAAAATGAATGTGTTGAGGAACAAAAATAATACAGAGCCATATTGTATTTGGACTCATACTTTTTAATAGCAACCTTACAGTAGTGTTAGATTTTTGATGATTGAGGCAAGCGCTGAAAATTATATCAAGAAAGAGGTTAGATGGAAAAGAAAGGGGCACATTGAATAGAAATTCCAATTTTAGGACAGTGTATGTGTGAGCTATTACTATGGGGAGATTACTTTGGAAGGCATACTTAAAAAAGAAAATTTGTAACTTTAGTTGATTAAAAATATGCTCTATTTTTTTAGTAAACAAATTAACAAAATTCACATTAAAATGGGATTATAGGAGATGGTGGATTACCTCTTTGTCCTATGCAAGATATGGCTTTTTAAAAATTAATGTTTGAGTTTTCAAGATTTTAAAACACTCTTCATTTGCCCTGGAAGCTAGCCATATTTCCATTAGAAAATTTTTGTTTGCATTTAAAAACAATAGATCAATAAATCCATCCATTCATTCACTCACTCATCTACTGTGCAGTACTATATTGCGGGCCATTTAATTATGGGTCCCCACCATCTAAATACCTTGAGCATTCCCCAGTCACTGTGACAACCAAACTGGAAAATAAAACAAGAAAACCTCCACTCATTTGCAAACATTCTGGAGGAGGAAGAACCAGCCCTTACCTTTCATGTTGAGAAGTCTAAAAAGAATCGGTGGATATAAAAATGAAGTCTATAGTTTCTAACTTCAAGGAATAACCAGTCTGGTGGGGAAAGCATATGCAACTGTAACTGTTTTATCGATGCCTTGCCCCACAGACCTGTTGTTTTTAAAACTTCTGTGTAATAATTAGTGTAGAGTCCAGCTTGTCTCTACCCTGGGCTCAGCCTGGAATAGCGCTCACAGAATTTTGGCTGGGGTACGTGCCAGACAGCTGGGGAGGTGGAGCCCCTCATGTAGTTGACTTTGCTGGCCTGGCTGGTTCCACCTGGTGTTGAGGCCTCTGCTGCAGAAACTCTTCACGTAGGTGGTGTGTGTGTAAATTGGTGGCGGGGGGCATTATTCAACTTCACTCTGTATCTCCATTGCTGAGGAACCTCTCTTTAGAGAAACAGCACTGATGTCCTTCAGCTCTGCAAGCAGCAAGGATTCTTAATCTGTTGCCTGAGTTGGGTTTCCCATCATTTGGCTGACGGGCCAGCACCTACACAGCTAACACTCTTCTCTTCCTCTGAGCTCCAGGAGCACAGGCTACTGGGATGGGGTAAGGGTCCTCCTCTTACCATCCCCAGATACAAAATGTCACTGTTCTTTCAAGTCCTCGGTCATGAGATAGTAATGTGTTCAGTTGTTTGTAGAGCAGAAAATGGACCACCCTGTATGGACAAGTACACTCCCCAACTCCAAAAAACAGAGAATGGACAGGAAAAGAAACAGTAACTTTATGGTGGTGAAACCTGGCTACCACTACCTTGACCAAGTCGCTACAGTTAACTAAGTCAGGTTGATAGGATGAACCCCTAGGTATGATGTGATGAGAGAGATACTTCATCTGTGCTGTTCTTCCCAAAACCTATTGCCCTGAATTAATCATGAGGAAAACAAAACTCAAGTCAAGGAGCATGCTACAAACACCTGACTGGTCCTCAAAACTGTCAAGGTCAAGACAAATAAGTAAAGACTGAGGAACTGTCCAAAGTGACTAAGGACAATGATAAAACAATGACATGTAGCAGCTTGAACTGAATCCTGGAACAGAAACACGATATCAGGTAAAAACTAGTACAATCTGAATGAAATCTGGAGTTTAGTTCATAGTCATGTGTCAATGTTAGGTTCCAGTTTTGCTAACTGTACCTTAGTCAGGTGAAATGTTTACCTTAGAGAATACTAGGTGAGGGGTCTATGAACACTTGTGTTAACACTGATACTTTTGTATAAATCTAAAATTACTCCAAAATAAAAATCTCTTTTAAAAATCAAGGAGAGAATGGAACACAGTTTGGCTCAATGACATGTTAATGGCCTTATCAGCAAGAATTTTATATGCCATGTGTGAGACACTTGAAGAATTTCGATTGGAGGGAAAATGCGGTCAAGTTTTTATTCTAGAAAGATTAAATTGGAAGTGGCGTGGAGGAAAGGGCTGATTGGGAGCTAGCTGAGAGCAAAAAACAGGAAGGGTGGTATGACGAGCTTAAATACAGAGTTTCAACAAGACGGCTATTACAACCTTCCAAGAAAGAAATTGTGTGAGCCTGTGTTGGAGTGTGCATGTGTGTGTGACAGGCAGCATCCGAGCAAAGCTATTTCGGGTCAAACGCTGAGAAGGGCAGTATGTGCATTTTATAATAAGAATGAAAAATATGGATCATCGTTGCTATCTGGTTGGATAGTCCTCATAGTAGCTTTTCACTTATATTAATACCTAAAAAATAGAAAAGGACATAACATCATCTGACTTGAAAATAGCATTATAGATTGGGTTTAAACAAACTTAGACATTTGTCTTCTATCAGCTATTAGCTATGCAATTTTGGTCTGATCACTTCAACAGGACCAGAGTTTTCCATTTGGAAAGCAAGAAGATTGAAATAGAATGCCTTTGATTTCTAAGATAGCTGTCAGAGATTTTGAAATGAAATTACTACCTTTGGAACATTATTGGATTAGAAGATGATTAATCTGTTTTCGCCCAGGCCTAAAGAGAGAATTAATAATTGTTGAGTGCTTACTGTTCTCAAAATATTGTTGATCATTAATTGTTTTTAATCCTGTGAAGGTAATGGTTGCCTAAACAACATAAAATTACTTCATTAACAAGAATTAATTTCAAACTTTGCTGTCTTACAAAATTCCTATGAATTTCAGTATGAAGATTCATGACCTATGCATTTCTAAGCAATGAAATTTTTTATGTAACTGTGGAAGGGGTCAGAGCATTAAAATTGTTCATAAAAATACTTTTAATGCTGTAAACTTCTGGAAAAGTAATCAACCATAAACAATTAGAAAGCCTGTTCTGCAATGGATGTTCACTGATTAAAAAGAGCCAAAATGTTGACAAAATTTTATAAACCTACATTAATTTTTTGTGAACTATTACTAATACAAATAAGGCATTTATTCTGATAAGGTAAAATTGAACAATTTAGCACATTAAAAAAAATTTCCAAGCTGAGAAATTTTATTTGACTCCACTGGGACCAGATACCAAGTAAATAAAACTTATCCATCATAATTACACCAATTTCTTCCTTTTCCCGAAGGAAGCTGAAGCAAACATGGTAATCATAGTGTTTACACAAATATGATCATTGATTTTCCTATTGCTTATAGTCCTAAATTATTTCAGATTAGAGTTTCCTTTGACATTATAAAATAACTTGTTTTGTAATAAAAAATATACTGAGTCATGTAAATATTTTACACTGAAAAATATATAATGTTACACTGGTGAAGCTCTTATTGGTAACTTATACCATATTTATGTAACAGAATTCCTTCCCATGACATATAACACTTGAAGTCACAGCAGAATTCTTACTATGAATCCTTTCAAATAAAATGTATTATCAGTCCAGGACAGATACTTATGTATGATTGCAATTGAGTTAATTATATTTTAGGGTCATAAAGGAGGCCTTCAAAAGTAACAAAGAAAATCATTTCAAGATGCATTTTGGTGGTTTTGTAAATAATTTCTACTGCTTATAAAAATGAGTGCTTTGGCCTTGCCTTATAAATCAGAATAGTACATCCAACTCTCATTGGTCAGAAGCCATTGAAGCTCATTTCTACTCACCATTTATTTGGCTCTGTTTCAATTTTGTCTTTATTGATTTTTTTTTTAATTTTTAATTTCAAGAAAGAATGTTAAAGCCAACACTAAGCATGAAGATAAAAAAAATGATGTCTGTTACAGATATAACTCAGCAAAACACACAAAGATTTGCATATGGCATGAAAAGTAAATTTGACATTTAAATGATTATTCTGACAGTTTTAGAGGGCTATAGAAGGAAATGGACATCTCCAGTGGGGCACATCCTCAGACCAGGTTCTAAAATGTATTACATAAATATCCCTATAGTTTCAGTTTTGCAATAACACACTGCTTTTACCACAGCTTTCTGAGGCCTTTTTCTTAATTGCATCCTGTTCCTTCTATTAAGTCAAACTTATTTTGCCACTATTTTGAGAATCTTCCAGGTGTTAATGCAACAAGGACACGGCCGCCTCCGCAAGATCCGTGTGTACGTGTTTGTGCGGCGTCTTCGCGTCACTGGGATAGCCTTGACTCTCCCTTTTGTATCTGTGACCCACATGATAAATGCCACCTGAACAACAACAAAAGAAGAACGAATAAATGGAACACAATATTAAAGAAGCATTTTAAAGGTATCTAAGAAGCCCAAGCAACATTTTTGCTTTTTTTTCAATAAAGCATTAGAACTCACAGTCCTTGATCTTCCAGCCTGTTATTTCAGACCACTGAGCCATGCTGCCTCTGAATAATGGACAAAGGCTCAGAAACGTCTTTGCAGTGTGAGATGACTTTGGAAAGCACACTGTATCTAGAACAAAGAAGCAATGACGCTTTTCTTGTTACCATCACTCCTTAAATCTAAGGTTTACTGCCTTTATATCTACTGGCATTAGATCCACTTCTAATGCCAGTAGAACATAAAGACACAGCTGGTTTTGAAAAAAGATAAATGTATACCTTAATTAAGTATATTTCATGTCTATTTTCAATGTCTATAATCATAAACGATAAGATTAAACATTCAGGAGGAAATGACTTTTATTACTTCAAATGTTCACATTTTTACAGATAGGACTGTGATTTACTTTCTTCTGCTTTCTGCATGCAAACAATATTTCAGTAATAATATGTATCTCCCCTATAAGCAGCAGTTACCTAAACTATATTTCTATCAATCAGGTTGACCCTTATAAGTTCTGGCAACATATTTGTAAAGTTTAAGATTTCCTTTGTTTTCTATTACTGTTCAGAGAATAGACTATTCAAAATTAGAATGTTTTGGTAATTTTTGATGTTTAATGACAGTAGAGACTAAAAACAGATCATAGGGTATTTTTTCTATTAGTAGAATGAATGTCCAGTATATGCAGACTTACTCAACTGAGTCAATACAATTTAAAAATTTCATTCAGAAGGCCTTCAGAAAAATGTAAATAATTTTGTTCAGAAGCCATTGCTAGATGAAACAAAGTGTCACTTTCAATTGAAATCATACTTAGAGATAAAGTGAAATGTTATACAAATTACAGGTTTATCTAATACCACATTGCCTATTCTATTAGTCTGTGATGTCACTGAAGATGTAAAACTGTTCGAGTTACAGTGATCACCCTGGTGGTATGCAGTGTTACTCAGTAAGATTGCTGGTTTTTCTATCTGTGGACACCCACATATCAAGGGACCAGAGAAGCACAATCTTGTGTGCCCACAAACACAAATTCTCCCATCTTTCTTTTCTTTGTGGTCTGAGACTGTGCACGCATGTGCCAGTGTAAAGAACTGATAGGGAGACACCAGATGGAGACTCTGCCCTGGGGACTAAGACAGAAGACCAAGAACAAGAAACACATTTTTAGAAAGGCCTAACTTTTGTTATAGCATGGCTGGAATTAGAGACTATTATGCTAACTGAAGTAAGCCAGTTGGTGAAAGACAAATACCATATGACTTCACTTATGACTGGAATCTAATAAACAAAATAAACTAACGAGAAAATAGAACCAGAGGCATAGAAACACGGAACAGACTGGTAGCTGTAGGAGGGGAGGGGGAGGGGGGATGGTGGGAGGAAGGGGAAGGGACTGATGAAAGAGCATGTATGAGTGACACATGGACATGAACAACAGAGAGGGGAGTGACTGGTAGAGAGGGGTGGGCTGGGTGGAGGGGGGCAAAAGGGAAAAAACTGAGACAACTGCAGTAGAATAAACAATAAAAAAATTAATGTTTTAGGTTACTGAGATTTTCAGGCTATTCCTTAATATGACATACCTAGTTATTCTGATGGATATATATTCTTTGCCTTATAAAAAATAATTTTTAAAACCAGGCTTGGAAGTTTTCTGTTATGCAGATCAAGCAAATCCCTGTGATACCAACCTATGAAGTTAATCCTCAAGGGGTCATGGGACCTCTTTTCATCTTCTAGAACTACTAAAAATTACTCTTGAGGACCCTGACAACAACAGAGAAATGGGTTTCTTTCTTATTCATAGAGGCCACAAAACAATTGGCTGTTATTATATCATCATCAATTTACCTTTCTGAGACTTCTAAAAATCAATATTATTGTAATTCTCTCTCTGTTTCTCGCCACCCCCCCTCCCTCTCCACTGCCCTTTCAACGCTCCCTCAAGAGTTTGACTGGACAAGCCCAAAGATGTATTCTAATGTGTTGCTATAACTTTGGAGTAGTATATATGTAATTCAAATAACCACCAGAGAATTGTTAGAAAAAGACAAAAACAGGAAAATAAGTTTTTGTCACATAATCAAGATCTATATAGATGAATATAATTTTGAACCAGAAGACAAGTTTCTCATTTGCAAATAAAAGCTTACAGAAGTCCTATAAAATAACATGAGGAATACATTTCACTTCTTAAAGCTTTGCCTGTATTGTATTTAATCCATACAACACTTGAATTTAGAAATATTTCCTGCATTTTTGCATATGCACAGAGTTTTTGTAACAAGTTTGTACTGGTAACAGTCAGTAGAGTTGGACTTCTAACTGAACGCTGACAGCAAAACTCTAAGTTATAAAAACGGAAGGAATCTCCTGAGTCCCTACTGTCTTCCCACAGGGTATGGCTTACAGTGGGGGCTTCATTTAACCCTGGAAGGCTTCTAAATAACTTTGGAAAATTAATGAGAGTATAGAAACTCACATCTTAATAACTAACAATTTGAGAGCTCATTCCACTACATCTCATGAATGCAATCTTAGGTTAATGAACCTAAATACACTATTAGATGGCTTGATGGGAAAACCTATCAATTGACTGTAATTTTCTACATTGTAACATCAAAAACGGATTTTTCTCTATGGTCAGACAGAAGCGATTTTGTGGTGTACTGCCCTTTAAAACAATCAGCAGTGTGTTATAAAACCAATAACACTGCTCCCATATGACATCTTTTCATTTAGCACCAGACAGGAGAGTTGGGCCAGTCAGAGCGCAGACCTGTAACTGCTGTACTATTTACAGTGGCTCCACCAAAATGAGGTGGAGGCACAGTAAATGCATTCCCCGAAAAGCTCTCAAGAATGCAGATGTAATTTACTACTTGCATTATCAGCCCCAGTTTCCACCTTCACAGCCCCAACTGCTATGTGCAGGAATAGTCTAGGAGATAGCCGCTGTTGGCAGGGGGTCAAGGGACACAGCAGTGATGTACTTATGATCTCCAACTAGAAAGTATTAAATATGTTATAAAATAGCTTCTATGTCAAAGAGTTTTCTGACAGCCACATTTTGTTCAGCAGTATATCTATCTACTGATATAATTAAAATATTTTTGGCACAGATTGAAAGGTTGATAGCTGTGACATACAGAAAACTTTTGGTTGGCACAGAACATTCCTTCATTTATTCCAGATATACTTGAGAACATGCTATGTGTCAAGTATTATAGGCAGTAAGTGCTGGAAATACAACAATGTCTATTAAAGAACTATGTACTAGGAGAGGAAAAAACAAGCCATAAATACATTATTACAATGTAATACCAGGGTTAACTGCTATTTTTTAAATGCACACATATAATTAGGCAAAGTTCCTTAGTCTTTCCTTTATTTCCTTGGCTTTAACACTTTTGAAGAGTGTGGGACAGTTACCGTGTAGCATGTTGCCCCGCTGGGTTCTCCCTGATGTCTCCTTATGACTGAAGTCAGGGTACACAGCGCTGACAGAAATTTTACTTAAGTTACACGGCTCTTCTCAGTGCATCTTATCATGTGACACACATGATTTTGATTTGTCCTCAGATTGGTGATATTAACTTTGATCACTGCATTTAGGTGGCATCTACCAAGCTTTTCTACTTATAAAGTTACTTTTTCATTCTATGTAATTAATAAAAATTTTGTAAGGAAGGTGTATTTGTAGACATGCATAGTTTGCATTCCTAATCAAATTTTAATTTGTTCCTAGAGTCCTATTTTATGCATTTTATCTAGTCTGTTATCTTGTTATTATTTTATTATTTATTTTTTATTGTTCAAGTACAGTTGTCTCCATCTTCTCCCCACCACTACCCCCCACCCCAGCCATCCCCACCTCCCACCCTCGTTCCTGCCCCTCTTTGGCTTTGTCCATGTGTCCTTCATGTTCCTTGACAACCCTTCTCCCCGCCCCCCCATCATCCCCTCCCACCTCCCCTCTGGTTACTGTCAGTTTGTTCTTAATTTAAATGTCTTCGGTTATATTTTGCTTGCTTGTTTGTTTTCTTGTTATTATTTATTCTGATGCTCCAACCAGAGGGAACTCCTTCAAATTGGCACCTGTGTCCTTTTACTTGTTCTTATCATTCTTTGAGAACAAACCTCCATAATTTCAGAAACAAGATATTCTAATATCATCTTATAATCTTCTTCCCCATACCTGGAATGAACCTGTTTCCTTTTAGGGGTGAACATTATGTAGTAACAAAGATCCAAGCACAAGGTTTGCTCACTGCTACTGGGATATTGCTGCTCCTAGATCCCCTCAGGGGGCAGAGCTAGGAAACATGTGTGGCTACATCATGTATGTATGTACATATGTACATAAACACATTTTGATCTCAGTTCTTTACACATGCACGTTGAGTTCACATAAACATCTCCAATTCCAGTTCAACATCACAGGGCTCAATTTTCTTTTCAATTCCCCTCATTTCTCTATTTGTAATTCTCTGGGATAAATAAGCATGGCACTCATTATCCTATTTACTAATTTGATTAATTTTTCCATATGTACCAATAGTTTTTCCCATCAAGTCTTCCCACACCAACCCCGCCAGGAATCTCCTTACCCTTCTCTGGCTCCAACACGCTCCATGGGCTGCACCATCACACACCAGTGTGAAGTTCTCCTCACCCTGCCCGGTCTCAGAAACACAGGGCCAGCCTAGTCCCTGATAAGAAGGCTCCTTCCTGCCACCCATCTTGAGCTTAAATGTCTGTGGTGGGCCACCTTCCCCAAGGTTACCTCTCGTACTCAGTTCGGAGACATGTAACAGAATCTCCTCCTACTCCCAGCCCCACACAGATTTCATCCTCACTGTGCTCTGGTTTGCATATTTGTCCTCTGACCCTATACCCTACACCTAGCATGGATGTGTTTCTCCTCCCTTGGGGTTCTTATAGCCCACAGCAGGCCTCCTGGCAGCTCCAACAAGCCCTAACCTGCACTTTTTAAAATCCCCACTCAGCTCCCTCTCCCTTCCCACTCTTCTTTAGTGCCCAGCTGCCCCTCAGGCACCTCACCAGGCTGGATTACACCTGATAGATAGGGGAGAGCAAGGGGGGTGGGAATCAGGACAATCATAATAGAACATCAATAAAACAAATTATAAATAAAGAGCCTATTCATGAACAACAACAACAAAAAGAAGTGAAGCATAGGTAAATAGGGAGGGGAAGAGAAAAAGAAAGAGGAGGGGTATCAATATTTTTACATGGAGAAAATGATATGTTGGATTTGCGTTTGAAAGGGATGCATTGGAAAGTGTAGCAGGGCTGAGTCCAAAGCCACAGGGCTCGTGACAGCAGCAGTTTGCTTTTCTGTCCTGCATCAGACAATGCCGATATGGGTCAGAAGTGTGACTATGACAGTAGGGTTTTTGAAAAGAAAAAAAGAAACATTTTTGAGGCTGAAAGAAACTAATGATTAATTAGGCAGTATAGGGTAAGGGGAATTACAATTCAATAGTGATATTGAGTTTAGCTCCAGTTTGGGAATTGACACTATAGAGGACACAGGGACAGAACCAAGGGAAAGGAGG
>PVJI01032171.1:0-12462 GCA_004026765.1 Micronycteris hirsuta
AGTCAATTTGATAGATAAATTATGTTCTGGATACTAGCAACTGATTTTAAAGTAATAAAACTTATTGTTTTTGATGAACCAAGACTCTGAGTTAAAATACTAACCTTTCCGTCATCTTATTTACTAGATAATGAGAAAGGAGTGACTTTATAATGAATGGGGATAAAGGAAAGAAACATAATATTGATTCACTTGTGGGGTTCAAGTTAAAATTCTATAGTCGATGGTCCAGAAGTCTAATTTGCTAAGTTATTTTCCAAAGAATCTTGGATATATTAAAACATCTGCTTCTTTGAAGTGGATTATTACAGTCCCATACCACTCTAGAAGAGAAAATTTTTTGGCTGAATGTTATGATTTCATTAACATAAATCGAGTGTATCCACAATCCGTCTATTCATTTTCTTTGCTGTGCAGCCTGGCATGGGAATTGGTGACTCGGATGGCCAGCTGGGCTGCTCTTTCCACAAGGGCTTCGTGGTTGTTTTAGGAGACGTGAGCACTCCCAGCACAGTGAGATTTATAGCCTATGTGCAGCACTTCAAGCTCCTGGACGTGTGGCCCAGGAGCTTCTGAAAGCCACTGGGCAGCATGTGCCCTGTGTTCTTGCTGCGCCACTAACCCAGGTCGGGCACCGAGGTCTGGCCCTTGAATCTTCTGTGCTTATTTTTGTCGGTGCCTCTGGGTTTCCACCAGTTCTGCTGAATTTTGACATACCAGTCTGAGAAAGAATTTTAGTTTCTTATTGACAATTTCTATTCATTTTAGATTCACCAAGGAAACACGATGTTCTTTTTGACTGTATAATGTGCCAGTCATGGTACCCCAGTGGAAAGAAGTGGGTGGTTTCCATTCCATAAAATGTCTAGAATCTGTCTGGGTTCCACAAAATTGGAAAGGTCTAGTTAACTCACTCAGTTCGTATGCCTTGCATTGTTCATATTTTTTCCCCCTCAAACCTAAGCTCAGTCATTCATTATAGGCTGATGAGTTTTAAGTGTTCAGCTCTATTTTTAAATTTAACACATGATTTGGCAGTTTGCACAGGGATTGACAGATGCCTTAAATATATCAATAAAAATGTATTATATTTTAAGAAGGACTGGATTAATTTGACTGCAGTAAAAATGTCCTTTCTGAAGTATCGAAAGCCACTGTGAGATTGGGGATAAATAGCGATATAATTTATCTGTTCACTGACAGAGACTAAATAGTCAGGATGCTTTAAATAAAAGAGATCTGCATTTGCTGTTCTCATTTTCTGTCCTAACCAGAAAAGAATGAGTTCTTAGAGAAATCAATGTGTGGTAGGAAACACTTTTTTTTCTTTGCCTTCAGTTCTTCCTTTTAAGCCCACTCAAGTCTCCCTCCTCTGGGAATTTTTACCTGTTTATTATCATATGCAAACTCTTCTTCTTCTAAATTCTTATATGTAATTCTCTCTGTATAACCAGGTGCTGCCTTTTCTTTTCTTTTCTTTCATCTTTTATTTCTTTCTGCCTCCCTCCCTCCCTTCCTTCCTTCCTTCTTCTCCTGTGTCAGAACTCCCAGCTTAGATGATATGCTCCCAAAGAAACAGGAAAGAATGTGTCTATTGTCTGCCTGACATGGGATGAGTAGAGAAGAAGTACTTAAACATTTCGTATTGATTTACTACACTGATTTTTCTTTGGAGCCTCTCAAATCTCTTGAGCATTCTATGCCTCACCCTGCTCATGTATTTGCATAACTTCAAGTGAAAACTCCTACTCCTATGGTGTGCATGCTCCTATATATACCTGAATCACAGGTAAGCAGATGAAGGCAATTGCTTCCAGGTGTTTACCAGAGGAAATCGCTGCCTCTGGAAATCACTGTCAGTAAGCCAGTGACAGATCGGTGCTAATTTCTCAAAAGTAGTAAGTAATTAACTCTCAGGAATCTTGGTGATGTATTTTAGGAGAATAAATCTTTCTCTTCACTGTCTCCTGTGATAATATTTGTCTATGCACTGACAACACACAAACCCAAACCCTTACCTGTTCCGGGCCTTCTTGGTATAGAACAAATTCATCACTTGGGTCACTGGCCGAAATAGTACATGTGCTAAGGTTCACTGGCAGAAATGAGGTTATCTGTATTTTAAAACAATAAAAGCAAAAATAAATAAATAAAATGAAGCAATGAATGTTATGTGCTGCCCCTCTTTGGGGCACATCTGTAGAATCCAGTATTCTCTTTACAATGGGTTTGATTATATATTGGGATTTTTTGTAGGCAAGCGCACGTAATATCTTCTTTGCAGAATGCCTCGTTGGGAGGAAACCCCAGGAGTAGAAAGGGAACAGGCAACGTCAGTCCCTCTAGGTAAATCCATGGGACCAGTGCCAGGGCACGCACTGATCCACAAGATAGCTCCAGATCTTGGTGCTTTAACCACATTTAACAGAAGTGACTAAAAAATAACTTATAGTAAAATAATAGTAATAGCAATGTTCTCATTTATAAAAGTCAATGAATATATTTTCCATACTGATGTCTGCTGTGTACCTTGTACCTTGTACTGGCAGGTGAGGGTCTGGGTGGCAAATATTTTATCTTTGTGAATAAACCACCATTACAAATGAATTAATGAAACTGCAACTTAATTCATTGCTGATTTCCACTATAAGTTACAAAGTTTTACCATGGTTGGGTTAGTGGTGAGAGACTACCTATATCTTCACGGACTCAAAAACTGGCCTGAGACTGTGACTTTCACCCCTTAGAGTGCATCAAATTTGCCCGTGTGGTCTCTGAAACAGATAGCAGGGTCCCACCTCCGGGATCTCTGATTCCTTCAGCCTGGGGTGGAGCCTGAGAGTTTGCATTTCTGACAAGGTCCCAGGTGATGCTGATTTCTGGTTCAGAGACTCCACTTTGAGAACAAATGACTGATACATAGCTGTGATTAACCATCCCATATGGCAGAAGTTATATGGCATCCATAAATATTCATTGATCACATTATTTCCAAAGTAGAATGAGTACAGCATGTTTTCCGTTCTCAATGGCCTTTTAATCTAATTGAGAAGATACACTTTAAAAAGTGAAATTAAAAAAACAACGACAGGATTTGAATTTCACGGTGCATGTCCTCCTGCTATAAATGAGAGCACGCAGTTCTCGGAGTCCTGACCCAAAGTAGAGACAGACCAGCAGCTCTGCGGGCAGGACAGGACACACGTCACCAGAGGAATGGGAGACGCAGTGAGTACTAACACTCGGATGTGGGGGACAAAGAACAGCGAAAACCCTTTGAATACCAGCTCTCTATAGAGGACAAGGGCGAGTTTCTGTTTTAACTTCAAGAGGATCCAGGAGAGCAAAAGCAGCGGCAGGGAAATTCAGTGGGCCTCTTGAAAATGGATAGCTATATTGCCCTTGAAAAACAGTGTTTATCTTGTTTGAAAACAAAGTTTCATTTTCCTAAGATAACACTTTTTAATCAAAATGTCTTTAGAATATTAACTTTGTCCAATGGTTAGCCAGTCAGTGCATTTTGCAGACGTCCAACTGGGTTCTCCTGTCACTGCCATTCAAAACCTCTGCGCTTCTTAATAAATGTATCCATGGACAAAGGAAAACACCTGCTGGCTCTGGCTGCTGCTTCTTACCTGTAGTTAGGTAGTGAAAATATGTGAGTGCTGAGGTCAGCAGTACTAAACACAGAGGGGCAGTCTGCTTCATTCTAACTCAAGCCACATTCCCTTAGAAAATAATTAGGAAAAATGGAAATGTGATGTGTGGTTATTTATTTGTCTAGACTATCAGAACTACAGGAGAATGGAGAGATGAGCTAGGCTGATACATTGCTCTTGCAAGTCAGGAAGACAGAGTCCCAGATAAGTGAATGACTTGTCAGTTATGGCCCAGCTCAGGAGTGGTCCCAGTTCTCACCCTCGCCCCAGCCTGAGACCAGCCCCAGTGATGACCCTTTTCCAGTCACTGTGTGAACCTCATTAACTCATGGCTAAGGAAAAAAGCATGTGAGGATGCTTGCATCATTTAACGATGAAATGTTTGTTCACATTATGGCACTCGACTATAATTTTTTCACAAATGTTCTTGAAGAGTCCAACTAACAAAGGCACTGTTGGTATGCTGCTTTTTGAAGTTGCACTTATTCACAGGGCTCAAATCACAAATTCATGCCGAAAGCCCCCCTACTTATTAACTGACATGCTCAAGCAGAAAAGAATTCTGGGTCGCCAAGGCTCCTTGCCTGTTTATAGCTCGAGCTACAGCAGAATGGTCCTTGTAAATGTCACAGGAGATAATAATTACAATGGTAAAGAAAGAAAATGTTTAGAGCTTATGAAAAAAGACCAAAGCACTCCCAATCACAGGACTGCAGAGGTCAAAAAAACATCCCTAGGGCAAGAGGGATGAAACTTCCCCATAGTCAAGAAATTAATGCTGACACCCAGTCAGCTAAGTAAAGTGCAGAGCAGAAAGATGCGGCCTGGCGGTGCTATGGCTTATGGATAGAGCTGTGTGTGTATAGTCCAAAGAGAAACAAGTGTAAAGATCATCTTATCACTGTAAATAAAAATCACCCTTGTTGCCCAAGGGAACCAGAGCTCAGTTACAGTCTGGTCAGCCCCAGCCAGGCCATCACTGTGTCGTTATTGATGATAATACAGGAAGAGGGTCATTTTCTCTGTGGAGAGGGAGGAGGTGGCTAGGGAGCTAATGTGCAATTACGTTAATGAACATGAAATTTGGCTCTGTGTGGGCATTTCTTCCCATGCTCTCAATTAGATTTTAGAGGGTAAAATAAAAGATAATAAAAGTCTGGTCTTCAGCACCATTTTTCTTTGGCTATGGTTATAGGAATATGTGTGATGGAAACATAAGTATTCCGGTTTATTAAGCCCAAATGCACTCAATCTAGTGTTTAACACAGGCTGAAATTCTGGAAGGACAGAAGGTCACTCTTATCTCTGTCCTTTGGGGAGGTTATAAATAATTCAGAATCTGTTTACCTGAATTTGGGCTGCTTTTAGAAAGCCAGTGTGAAGAGCTCAGTGGGGTTCTAAAGGAGAAAAAAGCTCTGCAAAAATGTGTGATTAGACCGACCCTATCAAAGTCCACTCTCGACTGGCCTCGGGGAATTTCCCTGCTAGGTAAGGGACTGTGTTTGCCCCATGGTGAGAGTCCTTTCAAAGGCTGGGATGATATCTCTGAAGTCCATGACAATGTGGGCTAGCATGGGGGAGGAAATCGAAAACAAACAAAACAAAAAGCAAGGCCCAGTGACAATGCTGGACTGGGGACAAGAAAAACACAGAAAACAAAACAAAAGAGTGTAGTAGGCAGAATAATGGTTCTCAAACAATTTCTCTATCTATTTCTTCAGTAAACATTTGTTTGTTAGGGAGGCAGCAGAGAAAACAACTTTATCTCTGGAATGTGTAGACAGATTATATTATAATATAATTACAGGGTATCAGATTATAAAATGGACTTTGCACTGTGTAGATATGATTAGGTTAAGGACTTTGTGGATGAGATTATCCTGGATAATCTGGGTGAACACACTGTAATCTCAGGGATACTTATAAAGGAAGTAGAGGAGCAGAAGAATTAGAGAAGATATGATCACAAAAGATTGATGTGATAGGTGTCTTTGAAGAGGGACGTAGACTACCAGCTAAGGAATGTAAGCAGCTTCTGGAAGCTGGGAAAGGTAAATGGATTCTCCACTAGAGCCACCAGAAGAAACACTGGCAGCTCTGCCTACATTTTGATTTTAGCACAGTGAGACTTCTGACCTTAAAAACTATAAAATAATACATTAGTAATGTTTAAACCACTACATTTATGGTACTATTACAGGGAAAATAATACACAAACACGGAAGGAATGTGTGACTAGAGTCATGGCCTCACTTTGCCACCATTTCATAAAATCTTAATCTGAATTAATTCTAAACCTTTATGTTAATACTCCCTAAAGACTCCGGTGTCCTTACCCCTATATGGTTATCCTCTTCTCTTCCTCTTCACTGGACCCAGAAACATGAAGCTGGAGTAGAGGGAGGGTTAGCTTACTTATTCTTTTGACTCTGTGAACAGTTGAGAAAGGAGAGTTTATCACAGGGATGAAGCTGCACAGATGGTGTGCCTGGAGTTGTACTGAGTCCTGACAACGTGAGGAAATGTGAGAGAAACAACTTCTCAGCCGTATCTGAACTTGAAATGCATTTGACCACAGTTTAGAAGCACGCACATTCACACACACAGACATTCATTGAGTACTTTAACGTTTACAAGACGTTTCTCTTCTATCATGTCTTTTGACCCCACTATCACTGCCTCATATAGATATTATTGCTCTACCCACATTACAGAGGAAGAAACGGGCTTAGAGCACCTGAAAGCCTTGACCACTGCCTGTCAGTCTCTAAGAGCTGGAGGAAGGTTTGGTGTGGTGAAAGTTCATGTTCTCTTCCCTCTTCCTCACTGTTTCAGGGACTTCTAATTCCATGACAGTGGGTCTGAAGGGTTCATAATAAGCACCTAATGAGTACTCCCATGCATGGCTGGATGCCCCTTTTCAGAAACCCTAAAGCCATGTCTTCCTAGAAAGGTTTAAGGCATTTAAACCTTGTATTTGGGAAGAGGAAAATGAGCCTTGAAGACAAAAATTGCATTTGGAACTCACATGCTTCAACTAAGATGTATAATTACGAAGATTACAATTACAAAAGGAAGGTATTTGCTTTCTCCATCCCTGGCTAGTGTAAACCAACCACAAATCACTCTACCGCTGCATCCTGCCCCTTCCCCAACCCCTCGACCAATTGCAGAACAACTTTATTAGTCCAGTGTGAGGAAACATTCTGATTCTGCATGTGGAAGACAAGACAATTTCACCTACTTCAAGGATGCCCAGGGGTTCTGTCCTGCCTTCTTGCCTCACAGGTCATTTGCAGATTCCATGCCTTTCACGCAGCTGCCCTGTGCCCAGCACGAGGGGCCACACACTGCAGCCACATGACAATGGACTGTCAGTTCTTGATGGCGGCTGCCTACCAGCACGTGGGAGCTATTTTTGCACATTATGTAGAACTCAATAACAAAACAAAACAAAAAACAAAACAAAACACCACATCCTACTGATGAAAGCAGAAATCAGACCCAAATTGTTTTCGGTCATTTAGAATGTAACAGCTAGGACTGTGATTTAGTCCAGTGGGTTGTGTCTAATTTCATCTGTCATCTAATCATGAGACAAAACAGCATACTGTTTTGTTCTTCAGGGTATAAGTTCTTCATTTATTATTTAATAGACATTTATTTGTTGAGAAGCAATAGAGAAAACCAGTCAAGAACTTGGCCTATGTCTTTGTTCTGTCATCAAAAACTGTGTGACTTTGGTTAAGTTTTTAACTTAAATGCTACATCTCGGTTCATCAGTTTGCAGTGAGGATTAAATGAACTTCTATATATAATGTATTTAGAACAAGGTCAGATACACAGTAAGTTCTCAATAAATGTAAATTATACACATTAGTTTTTACTGGACATCCACTACGTGCATCGGTCTCTACTGGACAATGAGGGGTACAAAAATAAGTGAGACAATCAGCTCACATCTCACTGCATGTCATGTCCACACGCAAATCCTTTCAATAGCTTTGTTGTAATTCATTCGAACCCCCTGTAGCCCAGGTTGTGTCTCTCAGGACTCTCTCGTAAACTTCTGCTCCACTCAAATAAGACAAAGCCACCTGCTTGACAATGAACCTCACTTTCTTATTTCTACAGTGTTGTGCATGCAGTCTGCTTGAATGGAAATGTCTCCACCAGCTACCCCTGTTGAAATCCGTCCAGACTGTCTGGTCCGTTTCAAAGAATACTTCCTCCATGATGTGTCTCCTCCATAGTCTGCACCCTCAGAGTTAGTCTCTTCCTTTCAGACTCCTTGGGTGTTTTTTTATTTGCCTCCTTGTGGCATATTTTACTTTCTGCTTGGAAGTAAGATTTTCAAGTCCTTGGTTTTCCTCTGCCCCTGCTTTGAAAAGAGTCTCTGACTAATTCTTCTTTATAGCTCCCACAGCATCTAATTTGCGGCCTGGTGCATCATAGGTGCTCAATAAATATTTAATGAATAAGTATTTGTTGAAATGATGGATGATGAAAATATTTGTATTGCTGAACTCCTTCTCCACATGTGAGCACATCTGTGTAATGACACTAAATGGTATGATGCTTTTTGTGTATGGTTCCTGTAAATCACACAAATGCACATGCATATACACACCTCCATTGACAGAACATATTTGAGCAATAGCTACATACTACTTTCCTTACTGCATTTTCATATCAGAAATCATGCTCATGGTTTGCTCACGTCCTCAGTTCTGACCAATCTCTCAGAAGCCTATAGCCTTTAAGATTGCCATCATTATTCTAGCATGTGTTCAACACACAATGTAATATACAGAGGAAATGTTACAGAACTGTACACCTGAAACCTGTATAATCTTATTAACCAACGCCACCCCAATACATTCAATAAAAAAGGAAAATAAAACTTGGCCCCTGAGTTGATGGTCCACATGTAAAACTCATCTATTTACTTTGTTGTAATCTAATTACGTGTCTTTACATCTTCCCTCATATAATTTATACATGCCAGTGTTCAGCATTTACATAATGATTTTTTTTAAAAAAGATTGCCATGGTTATAGCATCTCAAGAAAAGGAAATTTCTGCAGCTACAGAGACCCCTCTGTGAGCTGGGGAAAAGAAGATAAATCTGTCCATGGTGTAAATCAGCACATAAATTAAGAGGGAACACTAGATGGACAGGGGCCAGTGAAGTGGAGAGTTTGCACCGGTCCCCAGCCTATGCCAGTTGCCTGAGTTATTTTGTTTTGTTTATTCTTCAACAGTCATCAAGGTGCCAGCTTCTCCTCCTCAGTGGAAATAATTTTAGGAGATGAAATCTGTCCTTAAGACCTGTTTCTGACACAGTTACCGTAGAGTAATCAACAAATACTGCAGCCCTTTGTGGCAACTTGGACTATTACTCATGTCACTGTAATGTCCCCACTTAGCCAGGATGGCAATTCATTTTAATACTTTTGTCTGAAAAGAAAAATGGTTTTGATTTTTCTGATCACACATGGGTTCAACTATGTATCAATTTATTTTTAAGTTCAATATTTGTATTTTTGATTTAGGAGCAAACATGAAATCAAAGAGAGAGAAAAAACACCCAAGCAAAAGAACAAGATGCAAATAAAGGCAGAACTATAAAGTTCATAGTCTAGACAACTTATCTTCAGAATTTGAGCAAATGAGACAATGCAATGACTTACTAAGTGCTAATAGTTGTAATATTGATTGCTGTGTGAATACCCTTTACATTCTTCATTCCTTTTTTGCTGTTGTTATTGCTGCTGGTGGCAGTTCTCCCTCCCTCTCTCTCTGCTCTCTCTCTCCCCCCACCCCCTCTGTCTCACAGAATAGAAGTTTAAAATATGAAGTAGAAGAGATCTGGAGGAAGACAATGCAGAACCGGAGTGGTGGGTCACTGAAGCTAGCAGAGCTGGAGTCCTTTCAGGTCGCAGTTCTGCTTTCCAGAGAGACCGCAGAAAGACTCTCATTATTCCATTAGTTTGCTACGGTGTTTGCAGATCATTTTTTCACTCCTTCCCCACTGCTTTGTTGAATTGACCCTTTGATCATTGTGAAATGTTCCTCTTTATTGCTGTTAATACTTTGTGTCTTGTAGCCTGCATTGACTGATACTAACATAGCAGCCCCTGCTTTATTATGCGTATTGTTTTCATTGTTTACCTTTTTTCTTCCGTGTAATGTCGACCTCTCTGTTTCAATGCACCTTTTCTAGACAGTTGTACGCATGGTCATACTTTGTTTATCCAGTCTGACAATCTCTATTTTTTAAATTAAATATTTTTAGTTCTAAGGCTTACTAATATATTTTATTTAATACTGAGGAAAGAAAAAGGGGTACTCACAAAACATGTCTACAATGTAAAGAATAGCAATAAAATGAAGCCCACAGGTTGGCCACCAGCCAGTTTAAAAATCACCCCACAGAAATTTTAAATACACTGGGTGCCCATCCTTCTATTCACTCCGGTTGCACCTGCCCAAGAGGATCACTAATCCGAATGGTGTGCTTGCGTCCCTGTTGCCTTTCTCTTTATTGTTTCACAACAATGATCGATACACCTAAAACAACATATTGCTTGTTTTTATATTTTTATAACTGTAATAATATGGTTTGTGTTTCTATGATTTGCCAGTTTTACTATGGTCTGAAATTTCACCCACATTTTCGCATGTAGGGTAGGTATTTTTTCCCCTTTTCTTTTAGATTTTATGTATTTATTTTTAGAGAGAGGGAAATGGAGGAAGAAAGAGAGAGAGAGAAAAATCTATGCCCAAGAGATACATCAATGTATCTCTTCACCCCCAACACCCCTAACTGGGGACCTGGCTCGCAACCCAGGCATGTGCCCTGACCAGAGACCTTTGGGGTCACAGGCTGACACTCAATCCACTGAGTCACACCAGCCAGGGCTTTTCCCCCCATTTTTATTGCCAAATGGCATTTAATTTAATCAAATATTATTTCTCTATTTTATTGTTGATGGGTAGTTCTGTTGATTAGGTTTTTGCTTGTACAGTTTTACTGTGAGCATTCCTTTTGAAAAATTTCATGAGGTATAATTGGCATAAAATAAATACTTTAGGCACATTTGATACATTTTGATATATGTATACATCTATAAAACAATCACCGCAATTGACATTAGGAAAGTGTCCATCACTCACAAATGTTGTTTTGTGCCCCTTGGCACAGAAATGTTTCTAATTATAAACATTGTAGTAGAGGTATAGTGATAGCTCACTGTACTTTCAATTTGTGTTCCCTAATGACTAATGGTGTTGAGCATCTTTTCATGTGATTTTTCTTTGGGGAGGCATCAATATACTTTTGGTAAAGTATTTGTTGAAATTGTCTCTCTCTTTCTTATTTGGTTGTTGTATTTCTCATTGAATTTTGAGAGGTCTTTACAAATTCTGGATTCAAATCTTTTATCAGATATGTGGTTTGCAGATATTCTCTCCCAATTCATTTTGTTAATAGTATCTTTCAAAGAGGAGAAATTTTGGATTTTGATGAAGTCAAATTTATCCATTTTTTCTTGAACAGTGCATTTGATGTTATAAGCAAAGAGATCTTTGTTTAAGCTGAGATCACAAAGAAAAATCTCCTATGCTTTCTTATAGAAGTTTTATAGTATTATTAGATTTTATATGTAGGTCCATGATTCATTTTTAGTTAAGTTTTGAACATGGTGAGTGGTTCTTTTTGGGGGGTTGGGGGGTTGCAAATGGATATCAAATTGTGTCAATACCATTTATTGAGAAGATTCCATTGAATTACCTTTGACACTTTGTCAAAAATCAGTTACTCATATATGTGAGAGTTCACATTTCATTAAGTTATTGCTATGGTTTGACTATTTTCTATTTGTCAGTCTATTGTAGTCAGTGTTCCTTGGTTCTTTCTTTTCTGCCTTCTTTTAAGCCAAATAGAATATAATTTTAATATATTTTAATTTATTATCTTTTAATTTATAATTTTAGTATATTTTTAATTTATCTATTATATATTACCTCTTTTTTTAAAAAAAATAATGATTGGTGGGATTACAGTATGTTTCCTTAACTTGTCACCGTCTACTTACAATTAACATAGTACCACTGCAATAAAATGTAGGAACTTAAAGCAGTACTCTTTCACTTATTCCCAATCCACTCCATGCTCTTCACTTTTATTATTAAATATTTTACATCTACATACATTGTAAATCTCACAATAAAACACTATTACTTTTACTGTAAACAGTCATCTTTTAAAGAGACTGAGGAAAGAAAAAGACGATAAATTTTGTATTTACCCACATAGTTATCATTCCCTTTCTATAGTTATCACTTCCTTTCTATAAATCATAGTTATCACTTCCTTTCTATAAATCTGTATTTTTGTCTGTTGTCATTTGCCTTGAGGATAAATAATTCTTTGGCGTATCTTATTGTGCAGGTGTGCTGACAACGAATTCTTTCATCTTGTATGTATCTGAAGGTATCTTCACTTTTATCCTTATTTTAATAGATATTTTCCACAAATGTGCACTTCTAGATTGACTCTCTTGTTTGTGGTGTTTTTAAAGTACTTGAAAGATCTCACCTCATTGTCTTCTGGGTTTCATTGTTGCTGATAATCAGCCTCATTTTGTTTTGCTGGGCCTTTTTCACTGGCCACTTTCACGATTATTCTCAGTTCCAATAGTTTGACTTTGATGTGCTCAGGTGTGGTTCTCTTTATATTTATCCTGCTTGGTATTCACATTGGATTCTTAGACCAGTAATTTGATGTTTTTTTTTTTTT
>PVJI01032172.1:0-12466 GCA_004026765.1 Micronycteris hirsuta
CTTCTGCCTGAATGTGCACTTCCTGAATGGCAATATCTTTGCTTCTAAATAAATCCATTTTTTTATTACTACCTCCTAAATTTTCAGGTTAACAGCCACAAATCCTTTACCCATTTATCCCTCTGTGGACACTTAGGTTGTTTCCATGTCTTGGCTATTATAAATAATGCTGCTGTGAGTATTGGGATCCAAATATGTTTTGAGTTAGTGTTTGTTTCCTTTATATCCACAGCAGTAGAACTGTTATCCCAAGGTAGTACTATTTTTAATTTTTTGAGGATCCTCTATCCTATTTTCATAGTGGATATATCGATTCATACCTGCAGTGCCCAAGTAGAAATCTCCGTCAGTGGTATGACTCACCTACAAAACCAAGTAGGGATCACACTCGGACCATGTAACATGGCAAGGTGCAAATTTTCCTGATTTGGATCTTCAGCTGAGGAGAGTTTTGCTAGCCCTAGAGCCTGGTTTGCCCAGGTCTAGGCAAGGACCTGGATCTATCACAGGTACCCCTGCTATGGAGTGTGTCTTCCAACCCCATTGGACCCAAAGGGCTGGCTAACACCCTGGAAGCAGGGAGACGCAGCAGTGCTGGAACAGCAAGCTGGACAGAGCAAAGCCAGTACTGGAGTGAGCATTCCACGCTATCTATCCATAGGAGGGGAATGAATTCATAGCCAAAGCTGAGAGTATATCTTGGCCCCTCCCAACCAGAGAGCCTGTTGCACGTTGAGGGTCGATGTGATTGACAGTAGTTTGCAATGAACCTAAACAGTGTATCAAGCCTGACTTATTTACAAGGTTTCTTGCACAAATCTTGATGGTCAGATTAAAGACAGTACAGTACATACTACAAATAAAAATCTGTGCGGACATACACATGGGAGGTACCATAGGCCTATGATGCTCGCCTGCTTTCTCTTTCTTTTGCTGGCCATAATCTTTCCCATAAATAATAGAATGAATATGCTGTGAAAAGTCTGGCGAGCCGTTTCAAGTGCCTGGCCAAGGGAACATTTTGCACAGTTTGATACCTTTTGCACAGCTAAGTAAATCTCTATCAATTTGTACCACTTTCTGAAGTGTGTATGTTTTCATTGTCTTTATATTTCTTTCTTATTTGTTGGAATACAATTTCTTACACCTATACAGCTCTTTGTCTGGTATGCATTTCTTTGGGGGGTGGAGGGATATGTATGCAGACATGTCTGCTGATCTTTCTGGGGACAAGTGTGGTCCCAATTCAGATACCTGGTCTCATTTTAAAAAATAAAAGCTTAAATGAGATCAATTTAACAGAGAGCTGCCTTTTCTAAAAGTTATTAGGGTTTTTTCTCTAGTTTGCAGGTGATTTGTCTTCACATTGTCAACCTTCTCCAATTATACAACCTCAATAAACAATGGGTAGAGTAAGGATACACCTTTTGGGAAATGTTAATTCCCTACAATTTACCCAAGTATCTTCACAGACACAATAAAGGAAAGGATATTTGAAAGAGCTTTCAGCCTTCTATTGTCACTTCATCTTGTCTTCCACCACAAAATTTCAAAAGCATGAGAGGAACATTTTTTTTAACTCTTAAGTTCTGCCCTTCAGTGACTGGGAAAGCTTCGGTGACATTTACAGGTACAGGAAACATCGGTTGTTTATTTGACAAGTGCAGGATCGGAGGGTAAAGAGTTTTAGTTGAGGCATATTGTATGTGGGTTTTTTAATAAGATATTCAAGTGAAAAGAATAAGTAGGCAGATAAATATTTAAATATTCTTACGAAGAGTTATTATTCAATAGGAACTTATCAAGAACACTGTATTTTTTGAGTTTATTGGTATTGCAATGTTATAATCAGATATTAAACATATATTTTTAATTTATATTGAATTTAGTGGGGCAACATTGCTTAATAACATTATATAGGTTTTATGTGTAGATTCTATAACACATCATCTGTATATTATATTGTGTGGTCATCACACAAAGTCAAGACTCCTTCTATCACCATTTATCCCCTTCACTCTCTTATGTGTCCCCCACCTCCCCTTCCCCTCTGGCAATCACCACACTGTTGTCTGTCAAACATATTTTTCACAAAGGAAATTTTCACAAATGTGACAATAAGCAATAAATTATTTTTCATTATTATCATTTTGGTTTGGATCAACCATCCTTAGGGTGCGTAGACACCAAGTAAAGCACTGTCCTTCTAGGTAAAATCAATAGTTTTTCCTCCTGTTTACTCCATTATCCATGAGAACTAGAAATAACAATAATAATGGAAATGACCCTATTTGACTTGGAACATTTTCTTCAAAATAACAAACGAAAGCTGTTCAATATGGTGTCCTCTTCAAAAAATTATTCTTTGTGGCTTATTCTCTTGTATTGAAGTATTTTTATTTTGATTGCTTCTTCCATGCAACAGGTATAGAAAATTGGACCTGTGTCAATTTTTGTAATCATACAAAGGGTTGTTAGAAGGTGAAGCAAGGACAGGGTGTGAGTGTAAACTGGAAAGTGAACAAAAAACTGAATGGGCAAATCATGTGGAGATATATATATATCTTGTGTTACAGCCTTATATAGAGAGAGACTGAGAGAGAGTGTCCAGCACAAATAATGCCTCTGTTTTATTACATAAATCATAAGCATGTAATTCTGTAGCATAACATTATCACAGTCAAGCACACCATACGACATTTTGGGTAAACTGTTCAAATTGCTGTCCATTTCATGCAAGACATTCACGTACCCTACCGACCACACTCAATGGTGTTACTTCTGTCTAACCCTGGATACCACAAAGGGGTGGCCTGCAAAATTGGACTCACAAGAATCAGATACCTTACTCAGAATCAAATCTGCCACGACATTAAGCTTTAAAAGTGGTTGGAAAGAGACATGCCTTGAGGTGGGAAACACACAAAGAGAGCATTCTAGATTATATCATTTTGTGTCCAAACAGGAGAAAAAAACATAGTCATTTGAACAGTGTAAGTTTTAGATAAAGAATCATTACTACAACAAGTGATTATGTTAAGGAGATATTAGCAAGTAAAGAGAAATAAAAATGTAGAAATAACAGATTTAAGAAGCAATCACTAACCCTATGCCTAAGATAGCTACATACTGAAGAACTTTATCTCTCATAAAGGAGATTCCCACTCTTTCGGAGAGGATACAGCTGTGGCTTACTGAACGACAGAAGTTTTGTGATGCTGTGCCAACAGAACTTGCTGGAAATCTGCCCTCTGGCACTTGCTAGAAAACGACCTTGGTACTTGGTACTGGGTGAAGCTGTTCATTGCGGAGTTTTGCTGGGCACTGTTTACTGGGGAAGAGGCCATGGTGGAGAGACTGCGGCAATCAGTCGCCTGCTGAATGCTGTTGACTGCCCTGCACTGAGCAAGCAGAGCACTGGGAGAGTCGCTGTTTTACAAAACCATCAGGAGATAGGAGGTGACAAAGGAAGCTGTTGGCTGTCAGATATTGCTGCCTGCCCCATTCTAGGAGAATGAGGCACTAGAAAACCCGTGGGCACTTCAGGAGCCTCCAAAGCCAGTGCACCAAATATAGGAGACAAAACTCTCTGGCAGTGTTCTCTACTGACAAAACTTTGGGCCAACTGGCACAGGAAAAGCAAATATTTGAAAGGACCCAGATCCATTTTCACAGAGTAGTTTAAAAGTAAAATTGTAGCTAAGAAGCAATACATTTATAATAGCATGATAAGGAAATACAAATACTTTCACATTGATAATTGCATATCTAAAATGTTCAAATACCAAAACCCACAAATCCATAGATTCCAAGTGTGTTTGTCTTAAGTACTTTAGACAAATCAGGTATATCCTTCTAAGAACATCCTGCTAAAGCAAACATCTGTTAATAAATGCTATCAAGAGATCCAGTTTGCATACTCACCTGGCAGGGAAGATACTATGATCACAAAGGTGATTTTCCCAGGGAGAAGCTTATGCATTGCATTCCAGATGTGCTGACCCCTGCGATTTCCTGAAATGTGGGAAACTCAACTGCATAATTTGTGCTAGTGGGGGACTGCGTTTGTGCTCTCCCCTGGGGGAATAAAAAGAGATCCAGTTTGCAGGTTTAGAATGTTTGACTAAACTACACATCATTTTTACTCAGGTATCTTCAGGGAAGGAAATATGGATTACACACAGGCTGGTAACCTTTTATTATCAATTGGTCAATGAGTTTTACTGTTGGCCATGCCTGACATTTGAGTAACGCAGAGAGGTTTTGGTCTGGGATATAATTAAGGGTTCTATTATCAGAATTTAGAAACATAGAAGAAATAACTGAGTAAAGTATCTGTGGGAGAGAGGCCAAATAAGTCATAATTTCAGAAGATGTCAAAATGTTGATTGTAACAATATTTCAAAATATTTTTTAAATATACTTCAGATTTCCCTGAATTAACTTTCTGTATATTTATTTACATTATTATTTTAAAATATTATCTTCTACTCATTTTCTAAACTATAGTCTGTCATCTTAATTGCATTTTCAAATTGTCCAATATATTTATTGAAATTTAAATCATTTTTAATCTTATAAATTTGTATATTACATTGTAAACATGATATTTTACAATGTCACCACTCACTACATTTTCCTAACAAATAATTACAAGCTGCCAATCAAAATACCTGTCATTTGTATTTTAGCATTTATGAACCTGTGATCATTAATTCCCACATTCAGAAATATTGAAAGATAAGTCTCAGTATCATAAAGACATAGATGAAATAAAATAAAATTGGCTTCATAGATTTCACAAAGTGCCAGCACATGTATTTCCTTTTAGATATCATCCCCATATAAAAACATAAATTACTAAAAGATGTTGTCTGAGAGAACACAAATCTATATTGTAATAAAAAGTAGGGCATGTGTAAATCTACTTTATTTGCTTTTATTTTGCAAGAAGTAATAATAGGGACTTCAGTACATCCAGCATTTCCTTAGGAAAAGGAAAAAGGAAAAGTTCAGTATAAATTTCTCTAAAGAACCTAGTTACTAAGTCTCATCTGTTTTCTTTTCTTTGGGTTGCTTTTCCTTTAAATCTTCTGCTTGACATGGTCATGACAAAAAAACAAACAACAAAACCTGTGAGTGATTATTTCATTTTTAATCATTTTATTTTTATTACAGGTGACATACAATATTACATTAGGTTCAGGTGTATAATCCAGTGATTGGACATCACATAACTCGCTAAGTGGTCATCCTGGTAAATCTAGTACGCATCTGACACCGTCGATAGTTATTACAGTATTATTGACCATATTCTCTATTTTAGATTTATATCCCTGTGACTGTTTTATAACTACCAATTTGTACTTCTTAATCCTTTCACCTTTTTCACCCATCCTCCCAATCCAAAGTGATTATTTCTTAATGATGAAAAATAAGGAAGAAGACTTAGTAAACATGATTTCTAATTTTAGGTATTATAGGATTATGTGATAGTTTAAAATGTAGCTTGTAAGTGGAAAAGACTAATTCCATAAAGGGCTTTCTTAAAGAAACTTCTGGCACACAGAAGTTTCCCATCCATTAATTCTGTCATAGACATAGTTCTGAATATTCCTTTGTGCCATTAGAAACCACCCAGTGGAGCCTGTGCTCAGCAATCAAGGGTGAACAGTCTTAGTCCTGGTCACAATAGTGTGATAGTGGAGATAATTACTCAACAAATGTGTTTTCCTTAAATATTTATGAAAGCATGTTTCAGGTGAGGCACACTATACAGGTAAAGTTTCAGAGAACACAAAAACTTATTTTTCTGAATTGCAGAGTAGCATATGAGTCATTTGGGTCAGCTTCTGCCACTTAAATGGTGTCATCTAGCAACTTTAGCATCTAGCAAATGATGCTTAGTAGACTCACAGAGCTAATTAGCTTCCAAAATGCTTAACTTATTTTTACTAACTGACTTACTAGTGGAAGATTTTTTTTTATTATGGAGTATAGCATGGCCATATTACTAATATTAATAAAACAAATTATGTGACAATTATTTCATGGTTTGACATTAACTTGTGTGTTCTGTAAACATAACACACTAAATTAATTCTTCCTGAGAAGTGGGCTGTCATTTGCTGCCTAGAAAAAAGTAATTTAGTGACTAATACCTGATGCTTTAAGACTTTAATATATTGTGAGAATAAACACTCTCTCCCTAGAATATTTTCTTGTCATTGTTTATCATGGAATTATGCCTAGATTTATAAAAGTGAAACATATAATTATAGCTTTATGCTTCAGTGTATTACTCCATTATTTCTTATATACATTTTGTTTTTATATTTCACGTGAAAAACTCACCTCTCTCCTACACTGTTCTGCTTTTCATATTGTTTTGGATAGTTGTATTTTAACCTAATTAAATATATTTTAAAACTCTGCTAATTATCTCTATTAGTACAAAATATAGGAAATTAGAAAAATATATATAAAGACCTGCCATTGTTTTTGCTTTACCTGTTATCAAATTTTATTTGTATTTTTAAAACAGGCATTAATACTTTGAACTATCTTATCTATTTCTTTCCTTCCTGTTATTTTATGATTCTCTTACTTTATATTTAAAACATATTTATAACTAAAATGCTATGTGTTAAATAGTTTAGAAAACATAACTTAATTATTTTATCATCACAATATGTATAATGTAATTTTATTATGGCACAGAAAATTCATGTCTGCTAGATACACACAAGAAATAGTTTCTGCACTTCTATATATGACATTTTTGAAGTTACACACTCTTGACTTTCACCTAAAGGCTTAAGTATGCTTTAGACCCTTACTCAGACTTGACATTAACTTTGGTCAGTAGTTCAATAATTCAATATTGAGTAGATCTGAACTTGTACTTTGTAAAAGATGCTTCCAATAAGTATGTTACCTCTTTGCCCTTCTGTGTAAAGTTCACTTATTTGAAACCTAAAAAACGTTAGATAGATTATTTTTCCTCTCTTCATATTCAATTTTTGATGAGTCCTGAATGTTTTCTAATAAATCTCTGGTTTGGAGTTTTTCTTTACTAAGAAATAAATTTTACAGCACACTCTGCCAGGCATTTTATAGAATACCAAGATATAAATGTAAATTAAAAAGTGTCCTCACTTTAAAGAAACTCACAATATTGGCAAATAAGTAAGCAAACAACTTAAGTGTTATATGATGAATAATGTGACATAGACAATACAGACTAGAAGGAAAAGATGTGATCGATCTGGTTGGATATTAAGTTATTAAAATTGAGGTTTCTGTGCTTAGATCTTTTTCAATGGAAGACCTTGAATTATATTCAATACATATTTTACCACAGATAATGATTTCTGACTTATAATAGAATGACTAATGAGCCTGAATCATAATGGCATTATTCTGTTCTTCTTTCAAACAAAATGCTCAACTAAATGCCTTTACAAATCGCTATTGAGTAACATCCTTTCTGATTAAACCATCCCTGAATTTTCTGTCATATTGAGAGTTACTTTTAACTGAATTTGCTCAATCTAGTTTATCACATTAATATTAAAGGTCATATTCTGACATCTTTCTATTACATCACGGACTCTGAAATAATGACATAAATTACAGGATGTAGTGGACAGTGTTTTTTCTGTTCCTTTTGTTTGCATAATAGGTAGTCTGTTTATTTTTGGAATAATCAATTCTACTAGGTTTTACTTCTGTCTTTAACCATGTAGTTCTAGAAAAATCTTTCATGTTTCACTACAGTTGCATTAGCTGTGAGTTCTTTGTCCAGGAGAGGGGCCTCCTATAAAACACTGAGAACAAATTTCTATGATTTTTAAAACTTAATTGTTCAGAAACCTTAAGTGGCATATATATTAAAATATACATCTCAAGATTTTGGCATCAAGAGATTAAAGGTAGTATTCAGTGAGAAAAAAATGGAAACAAACATTTAGAGAAAGAAAGAGAAGGGGGACAGAGAAACACTTAGATGCCTTTAAGGCCACAATTATAAATATTACTGAGTGCAATTACATTGTAAACTTTCCATTTTTTGATTTGACAGTTTTTTATGTTCTGTCAATTTTATTTAAGCCAATTCAAGTAACAAAATCATCACATGCAATACAGAGAATAATTGAATAATGCAACCCGTGTTTTAAAAGATAACAATAAAATCTAATATATAGACATCCACGTACGACACCATTTTTTCTTGTCTTTTGGGGTAATAATGTATTCCTCTGATAATATGTTGGTCATGCCAAACAAGTTATATTTATTTAAAATATTCTAAGCTTATGACACTAAGGTTAATACAAGTACATGATATTTAATGCAATACTTTGACATTAAATGATGACAATCAATAGCATTCAGATCAACCAAGCTACAAATCAAGATCAATACATTGAAAGCAATTTCAGAAATACAGCCAAGGCATAGACAAAGGTATGTTTACTTTTTATCATTATACACCTATTCTTAACAAAACACCAGTTTATGTTAAGGACAATATAAACATTAAAAAGTCAAAACACAGTATTTTCTATTTGTTGATAAATTAAAGTACTCACCCAGCCCTGGCTGATGTGGCTCAGGTGATTGAGTGCCAGACTGTGAAGCAAAGGGTCACTGGTTCGACCCCCAGTCAGGGCACATGCCTGGGTTGTGGGCCAGGTCCCCAGTAGGGCATGTGTGAGAGGCAACCACAAATTGATGTTTCTCTCCCTCTCTCTCTCCCTCCCTTCCCCTCTCTCTAAATATAAATAAATAAAATCTTTTTGTTAAAAAAAGTACTCACCCAATAACTAGCACTATACAGAGAGAACAGGATGAATGTTATGATATCCTTAGAGTAAGACTTTCATTTATGTCGTTTGGGTTCCTGGAGAAGAAGGTGACAAGAAAAGATTCAACGTAGAAGAGATTTATTGGGAGAAATACCTGTGAAGGAGAGTAGGGATGGACTGGAAGACTTGAAGCAGTTTCAGACTTCAGAGCAGGTTTGAATCACTGGTGATTTTTTCAGCTTGTATCCAAGTACTGTGCGAACCAAATGTAATCCAGACTCAGTCAATTTACTCTTCCTTCAGCTGGCCACATACCCTCCACATCCCACCCAAATAGCTATAGGTGTGAGCTGGGCGAGGTACACCGCTGCACCTGTGATGGGTGACAGGGTTGTCTGAGCTTGGCAACTTTGTGCCCTCTGGAACTGGCTGGGATCAGTGTACCGTTTTCATGATATGATGCCCTGTGTCTGGGTTTATTCCACGTTATAATTTAGAAGATTAACATAACCCAATTTACACATAGTTTCAGCAGCAAGGATATTTGATCTCCCATGGTCAAGGGCTTAATTTCCTTCAGAAGAGCTCAGTATCACGGCAAGAGCTATTTTACGAGTAGTGTGATACTCTTCTGTGGGCAGAAGGACCTTCTTCGAGAATCCGAGAGGTCTGCATTTGCATTCTGCCTCTAGAACTTGCCTTAAGCTCCATATTGCATCTCTTTCTACCACTGAAACCTTGAACATCGTAGGATTGCAGGATATATGGCCCGCGTGGCAGTGTTGCTATCTGAATCTACAGCAGAGCTTAATCCTATCCTGGCTCCAAACAAAGCTGACTCCTAAATCACCCGGGATATGGAGCAGAACAGTGCTCCTGTACTGAAAACGTTTATGTCCATGAATTTTCTATGACCCATGAACATTCATAGGCTATAGTTCCCACCATCTGGACACCATGTATTTAAGGTCTTTAGTATACAAGCTACTTCTTGCTCATACTTTCCAATCAGCATGACGTCCCTAATGAAATGGATCAGTATGATGTTCTGTAGGATGTCCAGGTGGTCCAGGATCTCTTTAGAATATGTAACGACAGAGCTGGAACATTAACATAACCTTGAAGCAAAACTGTAAATGAATATTGTCGACTATCTCACATGACTAAACTCTGCTTTTTTATACTCTTTTCTCATTGAAATGTAGAACACATTACCCAAATCAATGGACACACATCATATATATGAGATTTTATTAATCTGCTCCAGCAAAAATAGCATAATCAGCCTTATTAGCTGTGGTCAGGATACAACTTGGTCAAGACTGAACTAGTCTATAATCTTTTTACAAATCCTAGCAAGTTTCTAGAATGGTCAGACTAGTTGATTAGATTGAGATATAATAGGGACAAAGACTCCTACATCCTTTAGGTACTTACATCTTTAATGGTGATACTACACTCTCATCCTGCCAGGGATGTAATCTTACTTGTTATATATTATGTTGGCTTTGGTGAGGGGCAGTTTCAAAGGTTGACCCTTGGCTTATTCTGTAAACCAACGATCTAATGTCAGGCTACCCTAAATGCCAAGTATTTGAATTATACACACAAAGACTGGGGGAATGACCACTGGGGAGTTATGCATACCCATTGCATACCCTGTAACTGTACTTTATTCAGGTCTCCATTTATTACCTGGATAGGGTAAGCCCTCACTGTAAGAATGGGGTTTATTATGATGCTTTATATTTCTAGATATCAGTGTCAATGCAGCCCATGCTTCTACTAATCTTTAAAATGTCTGGGTACTTCCCTTTGTCCGGTGCACAGTCACTCACATAAATGACCATAGCTTCTCTCTTGGGGGAAGAATCCCATGGCTTATACTTGCCATAGAGTTGCAAGTTCTTTCTCCTTGGGTTGTGGACACTTTTTTAGTCAATAAGCTCCAGGTCTGAAAATTGGCTTAAGTCAATTAAATAAGAGAATATGATTTTTTTGTTTGAGAAATGATCTTCTTTATCCTGCTCCTCCATTCTTTCATCATCTTTAGGAAGAGGGGATATACATTAGGCAGGTTTGTTGTTGTTTCTGCTTGTCAGTTCTACTCACCTTAACCCCATGGCCATTGTGAGAGTCCTTGTAGGCTTTGTTATGGTAACTACCGTCTTCTGGCTGTTTTCAGGTAAGTGCTGTCCTCTGGCCCCTCTGTCACTGGAGGCACACCATTCATTCCCTTGGTTATTAACGAGGCCATCCCCTGCTGCTGTCCATTGTACTGGCATCCCTTTTACTCACCCTTCCTTCAGAGCCTTGGTGACTGCACGTTCTCTGGACCATCAGAGGAACACACTCTTCTGGTAGATCTCCTGTCTCTTCTAAGATACGAATTCCTGCTTGCTCAATTCCCTCTGCCTTTTTTTTCCTTTCTTAACTATCTGTCGGAGTAACCCAGTCATCTTTACTTCACTAAGCAGTGGTCATTTATTCTTTCAGATTTCAACAAAGTGTGTTAGTCATGATTTTGCTCCACTGTCTGCAGTCCTTGCAAGGGTGTTAAATCCAACACCCCCTAAAATGCAAAGTCAGTACATTCTTGCTTATCCAGTTTTTTATTCTGGTCCCTTTGATCAAGCATTCACACAATGTAACTCTAGGAGTATTGCTATGGTTCTTCCAATATTAGCTATTTAATTCCTACAGCATCTTTAGTGTCTAGACTTTTTCCCTTTGCAGATCTTATTTATGCTGGGATTTAGCCCTGCTTATTTGTCCTGGTAGCCAGGAAAAAGAGGCGGGGACAGTTCCTCAATGTGGCACCAGATTCCTTACTTGGGAAAGATGGCTGCTGCCCCTTCCACCATGGCAGAAGTTTTATGTCCTGTCAGGGAAGGGTGGACAACATCTGCCAGCAGCAACTAGCTGTCCTCAAGACAAAATAAACCTTCTCAGGAGCAACTATACAAATGCTCTTTATTCTATGCTTAGAAGGTCTTGGTTTGTCCAAACCCCATCATCATTTTACCAGGAGACTTTCCCAACTTGGCCAAACATTTAAATGGCTCTGAAAGGGCAAATCTATCATATTGTGTGCTGATTAGTTGCATATGCTTTTCAACTGCAGGAGAAAAATATTTTCTTGGTAAACCAAAAAAGAGCCCATCTGAGGGATGGATTATCTAACTGTGTGTTAATGCTAGGTTTCTCATTGCTCTTCAACAGGGTGTTGATGCAATTTAACAGAAACAAGCTAACTCTACTCTCTGTGTTGATGTAGTTTCCCATGTATCTTTCCAGTGCCTGATCCATTGCATTTCTATAAAATGCCCCTCCACTGGGAAGGTTTTGGCATCACTTGCATTAGTGAGGATCTTCTGAACAGCAGCCACCCTAGCTGGGTTAGACTGACAAAATATTTATTGAGGAAAATCCCTTCCATAATAAAAAGGGAGGAAGCCAGAGATGGTGAGGAGAGCCTTCAGAGCTTCTGTGGAGGAGAGAGAAAGAGAAGGGTTGGATAGGAAGGGACTCTGACTGGAGCACCAATCTAAAAAAGATTAAGTCCTGGAGTGAAAGATCCCATCAAAGAACTCTTACATCTGTAGTTATAGGCCTGCATTAGTATGTCCTGCTGCTCTTAGTTATTAGTTTCAAGC
>PVJI01032173.1:0-12454 GCA_004026765.1 Micronycteris hirsuta
AAAAAAAAAAGTCATTCGAAATCAAGTTTATTTTTTACTGAAATATTTACATTGAAACATATTCTAAAGAATAGGATTTAACAAACTTCTGGAAAGGGCCAGATAGTGAATACCTTAGGCTTGGCAGGTCAACTACTTAACTCTGTAATTTTAGCAGAAAAGTAGCCATAGATGATACATTAATGAATGGGCATGGCTGTTTTCTAATAAAGCTTTATTTAAAAAGACAGGCCGTGGACCAGAATTGATTCTTGAGCCACAGTGTGTCCACTCTTGCTGTGGAGCCTCGCAGTGGGCCAGCAGGAGTGTGTGTGTGCTGGGTGTCCCGATGCCACCCATCTTGCAGGGCCAGCTCCGATGTGGCCTTTCCAAGTGGCTCACCTGATTCCTCTGCAGGAAGTTATCTCTGTGGCATTAGGGCTCCTTTAGTACAAAGTTTTCCAAGTTGTTACAGGGACCGCTGAGAATCCCTGAGACCCTTTGAGTGGTCCACAGGTTCAATGCTATTTTTGTAACAGTCCTAAGAACTTTTTTCTTCTTTCACTGCCATTCTGTCATGAGGGTAGAGTGGGGTCTGCCAGAGCTGAAAGATGGTGAAGTCATCACTCTGACAGCTAATGGAATGTCTGCATCTTGTTTTTCTTTCAATTCTCAGATATGATTTCTAAAACGGTAAATATCAATAGATGCAACTCACTTAAACAAAAGCTCTTTGAGGTTCACAGTGAATGTTCAGGGGGTGGAGGAGTCCGAAGACCAGACAGTTTCTGAACTGCTGCTCCTGTGCTTTTCTGATCCTACAGAATGTTTCTGTTGTAATACAGATTTTTTCCGATATTCCCTGCACGACGGTAATTTTCTTATAGACAGGAGCTATGCTAAGTAATGTGTTTATGATTGTGCAGGAATTTATACAACACAGTTTCGTTTATTGTAAACCTGCGGTGGGCCAGACATCATGCTTGGCATGAGGACTAGAGAAGGGAGCTCAAAGATGCTTTCCCTGCCTTCATCAGGCTTAGAGTCTAATGAAGGAAATAGAGACTCAGCAAATAATCACAACTGCTGATATCAGTACGTACTGGAAAATGCAACCAAGGGACAGTGCCCAGGACTGTGAGAACCAGACACAGTGGGGAGACTGTGAAGGGCCTTTGGCCTGAGATCTGTGGGATGGGTCCCTGAGATGCATGAATGTGCGGGAATTCTCAGCCTTGGCACCACTGACATCTTGGAGCAGATCGTTCTTTCTGGGGAGTGGGGTGGGGCTATTTTGTGCATTTTAAAATGTTCGGTAGCATCCCTGGCCTCTACCTACTAGTGCCAGTAACACACACACACACACACCTTGGTTGTGACAGCCAAAATGTCTCAGGCCATTGCCAAATGACCCTGGTGGGCAGGGCCAGAAGGGATTGGGAAATTGACCCTCGCTGAGAGTTGCTGATCTAGAAACACCGTGTGGTAGGAAGGCCACCGTGGTAGACCCGGTGAGAGGTGCTTGTGGCTGGGACCAGGCTGGTGGAGATGGAGAAAAAGACTAACTTTTAGAAAACAAAAACCATCTGCCAGGGTTGAGTGAATTAAATATGTGTTTAATTACCTTATTAGTATATTATTTCAGTGCCAATCAACTTTTTTAAACATTTCTGAAGGCTGGCAAAGACATCAGTGAAAATATACTTTAATACTCAAGATATTGGCATGTTTTCCAACAGCACTTTAACACGCATTAGTAAAAGATATCAAGATTTCTAAAATTCTCATCTCAGTGCCAAAGATTATGTGAGTTATGTGGATCACTCGCCCAAGGCTTCCGAGCCTTTGGTGAACAAAAGACCCTCCATAGGAGCTTGTTTAAAATTTAAAGTCCAATTCAATAGGTCTGGGGCGGGGCCCAGGAACCTGCACATTGACCGTCCACACCTCTTCCCCAGGTGATTCTGAAATAGGTAGTTAGCTGATGGCTTTGAGAAACATTCATGCAGCAAAAAGTGCCCCCATGGAGGAATTTATTCCACTTCCCATTTCAGTTCCACCACCGGCTTCTGCTAATTGACTACTCCATCTCACCCACCTCAGCTTGTCTGACCTTGTTCATCCCCAGAGTGGCTCCAGGAAGCTTTCCCTAACTTCTAAGATGCTCCCATAGCATAGTACCCTTGGTTCCATAGAGTGCCTGCAGCAACTCTGACTAAGAGTAGCTTAAACAATCTAGACATGTCTAGTTTACAGATCAGGAAGTCCAAAGGGGGACAGATCCAAGGCAGGTTAATTCAGAGGCTCAGTGCCATCCTCAAGCACCTGGATTCTTTCCAGTTCAGGTGTCTCCCCTTAGAGACCTGCAGTAAGGCTGCAGTTACAGCACTCCAGTGAGCAGCAACCTCTGGAAGTCAAGAAAGCTAAAGAAAACCTTCTATTCCCATCCTCGTGCCTCATTGGCCAGGAGTATATCACATGCCTTTGCCCAAGTCAACAGTTGTGAAAGAATGAGACTATTAGACTCCATTTCACCAATCAGGATGCCCTCCCAAGTCTGGGAGAGGTCACAGCCTTTCCCAGGAGGTACGGTTGCTCAGGGGAGCATAAATAAGAGTGGGATCCCCCCAGGAGAGAAAGGTTAGCAGATGAAGAGATGAATGTCTGCTGGGAAGGAAGCAATAGTGTCCCCTGCCTTTCTCCTCTTCCTCTCTCCTAGCACTTTTCCCACCATCTCCACTGCTGGGGTGTGAGTCACATGGAGGGAGGGACCTGTGCACCTCATCCCCTGTGTCCTCACCTAGATGCTATGGGTCATGTTAGAGGCAGAAGGTCTAGCATAAAGTGGTCCAGGGATATTTGTTTAATTTAAATTGATAGAGTGTGATTTAGATAGAAAACTGTGATTAACTGGGATGTAAGTAGTTGGTTGCAAGTGACAAAACCCTAAGTCAAACTAACTCATTTTTTTAGAAAGGGACTACGCTATGTTGGTTAGTATAATTGGGAAGTTCATAAGCGCAAGGGCTTCAGGCCCGTCAGGATCCACAGACTGAGGCATTGCATTCAGGGACCTGTTGATTCTTTCCATCTGTAGCAGGCTTTCTCATTGTGGGGGGCAATATGGCACCAGACACCCCGGACAACCTTCTTCTGGCTTAGCAACCCAGAAGGCTTCTCCAAAAGCTCCTGCAGAAAAACTCCATAGAGGACTAGGTCACATGCCTGCCAATCACATCGGGGTTGGGGTTCTCTGATTGGCTAGGCATGGGCTACTTTCCAGTCCTGTGCTGAAACAAAGTCAGCCCACCCAAACCCCATGGAATGGGTTCCCCACGGGAAAGGGAGGTTCTTTTGCCAGAAGAAGCAGAAAGCAGATGCTGAACAAGCAAAACAACAGATGTCTACTGCATTTATGGATGAAAAAAAGCTGTTTGCAGGGCCTCATACATGGGCCAAACAAGGAAGTAAACATTTTCCCCTGCTCCCCCAGACTACAAATTCAATCTGAAACTGAATGATACTTTGTTTCCTAAAGATAAAAAAATAACAACTAACTTTTGTCCTTTGACTTTTGGGAGGAGGACCTTTGTTTTTATAAAATCTTTTATTTCAAAAGAAGTATTTTTCATCTTTCTTCCTATTGTTTTTCAGTCTTTTTATCCTTTTTCTTGGTGACATCATGTCCTGAGTTTTTGGTCTCACATATCATATATCAACAACCTACTAAAAAATATTAAAATGCCATCTCTCCACAGTGCTTTCCTCTATTTCTTTTCTCTCTTTTCCCCTTCCTAATGAGGAATAATTCATAAAAATCTTAGCACCCCATGTTTTGACAGCTTTGGTTCCTTTACCCAACTCTGCCTTAGACTGTTGCATGTAGGGTCATATAGTCATCATTCATTCAATTGGAAAGTATGAATTGATTACCTGCCAGTACCAGGTACTGGGCTCAGCATTAAATATACAATAAAAAACAATCTCCCTACACTGCCCTGGAATTCCTTTGAAGTAGGAGATATAGTTATCTTTATATCTCTGTGATACTTAGGTTCACTTTATTGTAGCTGCTGTTGCCATCATTACAGCGATCTCCGGCACAGCACTGACAATGTACCGGACGGTGTGTGCTAGGCGCTTTATGTACATAGCTTCTGATGCTTTCAAAAGTTCCGAAAGGTGAATACTGTTATCCCCATTTACATGTGGGGAAACTAAAGCTCAGTGACACGGCTCCTTGCTCAATCCCATGACACCCGTGAGAGGAGCAGACTGCATCTGAATCCAGATCTAACAGGTTCCGTATCCCGTTCTCTCCCCGGCCACAGAAACTGCTCCATGCGCCCCGTGGCGCAATTCAAGCTTACTCCTGTTTCTCGGTGGAGGCCGGCCGCCACCTTGCACACGGAGTGCAGGACGCAGCTGGGCTGTGAGTGCTGTAGGGAGTGCCGTCCTCTGTCCTTGCTCCTCTTGGGGATGCTGGCAGACGCCTTTGAGGCCGCATCCTGTTGCTCCCAACCCATGCATTCACAATTTCAAATACATCTTTTTGAGGGACTTGGGGCCTTGGTTTCTTCCTTGGCAAAACTGTAGATCAAGGCTGTCTACTAGAACTTTCTACATTGATGGAAACGTTCTATTTCTGTGCTACCCAATACAGCTGCCATTAGCCACATGTGGCTACGGAGTCCTTGAAATGTGGCTAGTGTGACTGAGGAACTGGATTTTAATTTTTATTTAATGTTAATTCATTTTAATTTGAATAGCCACATATAACTAATGGGTACCACATTGGACAGTATAAACCTAGAATAATTTTTATCATTCTTTTCACCTCTGGGTTACAAGCATTTTTAATGATATGGCATAAAGTATTGCAATGAAGTGGAAGAGAAAAAATATCAGGACATCCCATGTGTCCTTAGAATAAGTTTTGTTCATGAAACTTTTGTTTCACGTGTTTGTGTGCTGGGCCATTTGGCAAAATTAATTTCTTCCAGTGGGTCATGGTCCAAAAACAAGTTTAAAAAACTCTGTCCCTGAGTAATGTCACTGAGGCCTTGAGAGTGACATGTTTACATGGGGCTCTCTCATCCAGCCTGGGGCTCTGCAAGACCTCATTTCAGGAGTCTTCAGTTCTTCCAGATCCTACAGGCATGTGGTGAGCGTGTGACTTCTCTCCGATGATAATTGGAAGTGACTGTGTGGTCATCTATCTGTCTGGATGCAGAGATCCCACACCGGTGGCCCACAGGCAGAATCCAGCCCCCACAGATAGGCCTCTTGGGGACCTTGATGTGTTTTTGCAAGACAGCAACCTGCTAGGGCGCAGTAGCTTCTTCTTTAAGTAGGCCAGTCTTGCCAGTTTGGTCCCCTTGGCTCAATTTTCCACTGACGTTACCTGCCAGGCCCCTGAAAGTATTTTGTGTTGCAACCATGTTTAAGATGCATAGACTATTGGATTGGAAAGGAAACTGAAAGATCACAGAATGCAACTCTTTTACTTTATAGATAAGAAAACAGTGGCCCCAAAATAGGGAGCGTCCTGCCCAAGGCCTCACAAGAAGCCGATAGCAGAGTAAAGACAAGAAGGAACTGGTTCCCTCTCAGGGAACAAGGAAGAACCAGATATTAATAGAAATCTTAGTAGGACAGAGGGCAAGGAAGGAAGGAAGGAAGGCAGGCAGGCAGGCAAAGGCAAGAGGGAGGGAGGGAGGCTGGGGGGAGGAGAAGAGGACAGTGGGATGTAGTGGAATGATAGAAGCTACCCTCCCAGGCCTGGGCTGGGCTGTCAGGTCCGATTGCTGGGAGGGGCGCCTCTATTACGCTGTAGTCACACTGTAGGAGCTTCCAGGGAGTGGGTGACGACGGAGGCCATTGAGAAGAGCCCCATAGAACTTTGAGCAGTGGGACACGCACTTTAGACACCAAAGAGAGGGCTTCCAGGAAACCTCTGCCCCTGAGAACTGAGGCAGCTTTGAGGGCTCCCTGCCTTGTGTCGCCTGCCCTCACTTCAGGCCGCCCTCGGGCAAAATGTCCCTCTTGTGAAAAGAAGGTGGTTTCCTCCTGGTCCTGGTGTGGCCAGCACGAAGGGGACCCTGAGTGAGTTCCTCCTCTCAGCGAGCCTCAGAGCTGTATCTTTAAAGGTGGGAATGTGGATGACATGGGGCAGAAGATGCCTTGATTGCTACTTTGGGGAAAGAGTGGGTCACAAGTAGGTGACATGCCAGACTCTACCCACTGCAGCTCTTTGGGCGCTAGGTGCGCTAGGTGCCAGGATCACAACTCCAGTGCCTGCAAGCACCTGGCAGTGCAGGAGAGAAGCTGGCCAAGGGTGAGGCCGAAGGAAGAGGCAGGAACCATGGTGATCTGGAAGGATTTAAACACAAACACCAGGCTGCCCAAATAAGGAATGACTGGGAGCCACATCTGATGGAAGCAGCCTGGTCTAGGGGATTTCCCTGAATGTCACGGCGTGTTTGCATTCCATGCATGGTTTGAAGTGGACTCAATATAACCTGGAGGCCATTTCATCATTTCAAGAAAGGGTTCGTAGCTTTATTTAAAAAAAAAAAAAGTGGAAATCTCTAGACTAGATGTTTGCTCTATGCCCTTCGCTCTGATATCGAAAACATGTAAGTCAAGGGGAGCCCAGGTGACAGCTGATGGCCTTGGATTTCCCCACGATATATCAGGGCTTGATGGCCTGCCAGCGTCTCAGGAAGCAAACATTGTGTGAGTATTAAAACCTCTGGCACAGAGGCCAGGGGACTGAGTCGCTCACAGCACGAGGACAATTGCTGGTTTCCTGAAGTTCCTCCATTTGCAGCATGGTTTCCAGGACCCCAGACAAAACCCAAATAGTGTTTCTCAGAGAAGCTACAGAGATGTTGGAAAGGGCGCCCCAGGCTCCATGCAAGGCAGCCCTGTTCTCGCTGCTGGGGTGCTTGGGCAGCTCCCCTTTGTTCCCTCATGACCCGCTGGGCAAGAGGAGGCCCTGCTGGGAAGGCCCCTGAGGAGAAGGGGAGGAGAGAAAGTGATCCTCTCCTAGGCCCACTGGTGCCCGTCTGAACCCTGGCTCTAACAGGGGCATGAGGCGCAACTCCAGGAAAATGAATTAACCTCTCTGTGACTCAGATGCCCTGTCTCTAAAACAGGGGTCATTGGTGTCTGTCCCCTGGAGCTGTAAGGATGAAATGAGATGACAGGTTGGAAGCACTGAGCACAGGGCCTGGCGCGTAGTCATTGCCCGGCACGTTAGCTGACTTGAGCTGCTTTTACAGCTCCTCAGTGTCCCTGCCCGGGGGCTTTGTGAAGGTGGTACAGGACAGGGCGGCGACAAGAGGACACCCTGGGGACTGCCCCATCAAATCTCGCCTACCCCTCAGTCATGCTGACACAGTCCAGTGTGTCAGATTCTTAAAGCCCCATGACGAAGTGTAGCAAGATGATATTTTTGAAACATTCGCTGGTATTTCCTTTACCCACCCCTCTTGCCGCCTTCTCCCTATTCAGTGAGTGAGGCCCCAGGGCCGGGATGGGCAGCAGCGGACAGAGGCAAGAGGGGTCGCTTCCTGGCTTTTCAGTTTCGAAAGTCTGTGCCCTCAGAACAAGGATTTATTACAAAGCCAATATTTTAGAGACAGCCTTCATTAGAGAAGGCAGAAAGGGCTCCTTGACCCCTGCTAACAAAAACGATCCCCGGCCCAGAGTGGGGGGAAGAAATGAGAACAGGGATCTGTTCCAGTCCTTAGAAGGAGGCTGGACGCACCCCCAGGGAGCTGCAGAGGGGCGGGGCGGGGGCCAACTGGCCGTAACTTAGTTTCTGCTGATCTTGAAGCAGGAACTAGTTGAGTTATATGAAAGAAATGTTTTGGGGTTTTTTTTTCCATCTTAAAGTCTTTTATTGAATGCAATCAGACATATGCCTTTTTTTTTTACAATCATAAGATTGATACAGAAATAAGTGAAAAATTAATTCTATGGCATTATATTTGGACAGCAAAATGCAGTTCTCATTTTATCAAGTGACTGTACACGAGTGAAGACTGCATCACTCCTGTCAGGGAGGGCGGCTCGGCCTCCTTGCCCGCGTGCGTCCCCCGTGGTGGTGAAGGGCCGTGTGGGTCTAGCCCAGATCCTTCCTGCTGGAGCCGCAGCGTGGCAGCTGGCTGTCAGGCAGCAGCAGTCTGTCTGGCCAAGAGCGTGCCGTTCTGACACATGTCCTGACAGCGCACTTCTGGAGAAGGGAGCGTGAGCCATGCTGCCAGCTGCCCGCCACGGCCGTGGAACAGGCTGACGAGCCTGGCAGACAGCGGCTGTGGAGGGGCTTCTGTTGCAGCAATGGTTTCGCGATGTTGTCTTGGGGTGACAGACTGTGTTAGTGACCCGCTGACACAGGAAACTGTGGCCAGGCCGGGGCCATCTGTGCGAGGACCAGGGGATTCCCGGGGTGCTCCTACCTCTGCTTTGCTGCAGCTGCCAGCACCTGCAGAGCCCGCCTCTCCCAGGGACCCAGCATGCACACCTGTCGGGCTGTACCTGCCGGTGCCAGGGAAGCTGCTCCAGGCAGGGCCTGGGGGCGGCAATCACAGCCTCTTCATCATCTGCTGTAGATGCTGAGTGGCCGTTCCCAGTTTCCTTGTCTGCACTCTAGTGCCCTCCATCATTATCCTATATCTCTGCGAAGTATATACACACACATTTTTAATCATTTGGATAGTGGTTGGAGGATTACTGTTGGCAGAAAAATTAGATACCCCCTTGAGCCTCCCCAGGCATACTTCCTCCCCAGAGGCACTTTCGTGTGGCAGACGGTAGAGCTTAGTGATGAGAATGCAGGCTCTAGAGTCAGACCGCCTGGGTTTGGACCCCACCTCTGCCACTCGCTGACTGGGACCCTGCCTGAGTAACCTCAGCTCCCTGGGCCTTGGTTTCCTCCATAAAATAAGGATAATAATAATATCCTCTCAGGAGTTTTGAGCACTCAATGAGATGACATATGCAAATGGCTTGGCACAGTTCCTCATAGTAACCGCTCTCTAAATACTATGTCTTATCCTTCCAGACCTTTCCTTGAGCATGCACTCCCCCTACTTCTCCATGCATGGCTTCATTAAACCCTGCTCGGCTTCTGCATCTTGGAACACTGACTCCCCGCCCACAGAATGTGAGGCTGAACCCCACGTGACTCCAGATCTATGGTGCCGTAGTCTTTCGTGGATTCTCTCTCCACCCTTCCACGACATTGGGACCCTGTGCCAGCTCAGCTGCACCTTTAGGTTTGCCCTGTCTTTCATCCTATTGTTCATGCACTGATGCAAACAAAAATTTCTGTGTGTCCTCGGATGAACCCCTTCTCCCTCCTGGGCCTCAGCTTTCTCATTTGTTAAGTGAAACCACTGGACTCATTTAATTCACTTTTTAATGTACTTATCAAGTACTCATTGAGCACTTACTACATGCCTGGCACTGCGGGGCAGCAGCAAACAAGACAGGCGTGGTTCCTGCCCTCCTGTCCATCACAGTCCAGTGTGTATTCCCAGTCCCGTACTACTCTAAAAGCCTGGTTCCGGGTATGCCCAGGACGAACATAGATGTAATGACCCACAATGACACATGCATGACCCTTAGAGGTTACCAAAAGCAGCTCTCAGTGCCTCCCTATCAGAGTTTTCAGAAAACAGATTACTCACTCAGTATAAGTAAGCACACACAACAAACACTCGAACACGTCTCTCTGGAAACAGCAGATGTGCCCAAAATACACCGCCCCTGGACAGCATAAATCATAGCCTCTCATCCCCACGACTGGAAACACCCAATCACACAGCCCTCTGCAGGCTGCATGTCAGCCACCCACCTCTGCGGCCCCCAGACGCCAGAAACAGAGCGCTCGGAGAGAGGGGAAGGAAGGAGAGGCGGCTCAAGGCGGAGAATGGGCTGCAGCCAAGGGGGGAAACCTTCGCCCAAGCTGGACTGGTCCAAAAATGGACTTGACAGTGTTCAAGCCAAGCTCAGTGGCAAGTGATAGGGGTAATTTGGAAAGAATTCCTACGCTGCATTGGAGGTAGGAAGGCACAGCTTCAGAGGCCCTTTACTTAATTATTGCTAATATTTAAGGCCAAGCTACATGCCAGGCAATGTACGAAGCACTTTTATATAATGTAATTAATGTAATACTCACAATGACCTGAGCTATTCCCACTCCAGACATGAGCACACTGAGATGGGCACTACACACCTAATTTGCTCAGGGTCACATAACCAGCGAGGGGCAGGTGTGGAACACACACCCAGCCCTCCTGACTCCAGCGTCCACACCATTAACCTTTGTGCCCGTGCTCCTCACCCCTCGCAGTGCAGGGTCCCACGTCCCCCTCACAGTGTGGGGTCCCGTGTCTCTGTGTTCTTACTACAGCCAACAGGATCTGGGTCACGGGCCATGATTCAATTCCAAAGTCAATGGCAAGGTCACTGCCGGTAACTGCTCGTAGGTACAGACCTCACCCTAACCTTCCTGGGAGGCGGCTTTCCACTGTGAGACGTCTGGGTCCACGCTGCAATCTCCCCCTCCGTGCTTACCGAGTCCCTGTGAACACACCCAGGCTACTTGGGGCGCTAATGAAGCGGCGGGAAGCTGACACGTGGCAGCCGCCACGCGAGCGTGTTTTCCTGGGCCCCGGGCAGTCATGCACTGGTTGCTGATTCGGTTCACTCTCTGCTTGACTTTCACGGTTCAACCAGAAGCCCCACTGTTTTTATTACACTTCGAGCCAATTATTCACAGTTTTTATACTCTCTCCAAGTCAGTTTCGTCACTCTTTTAATTATACCCCCGCATAGCGTAGATGCTTCTACCTTTTAAAGACTAGTTTAAAGAAAGCTCTGTTAGAATGTGGGAACGTTTTTATCTCAAGGTCAAGTGACCCTCAGGGGAGGAAAAAGCATTGTGCAGGCATCAGTAAAGAGAACTTAACTTAGGTCATATTGTTTATGAGAGAGAAGGCATGCCATTATCTGCTTTTAAAAGTGACTAATAAATCTGATAACATACAACACAGCTAGTTTCAAAGTGAGACCTGTTCATGGAGAGAAGAGAGTGTGGAGGGAAAGAAGCACAGGAAAAGGACTCACCATGCCAGAATCAATTTTTAATTGGAGGGAATTTTATAAATCATTGTGTCCAGGTTCCTCGGTGACTACAGAGGAAATTGAGGCCAGGAGAAATGTGATGATTTGCCCAGGATTATAAAACTAGGTGACAGCAGAGAGAGAACGGGAACCCAGGTCACCCCCAGCTCTCCCTATGGGAGAGAGACACAGGACGAAGGACTGAGTGACGAGGAAGGGCCAGGTGGAGGAACTGGATGCTGTGTGCGCCTCCTGCTATGTGCGACTCACCAGGAGGCCCATCAGCCCGCCCCTTCCAATATGTTGTGGTGCTCCAGCAATTTTAAATTACTTGTAACATTTGGGGAGAGCGTTGCTGGCAAATCAGTTATGGAATTAAACTGTATTTGCTTTTAGGATACTGAAGACTTGATAGGCCTGTAAAAGGGGACTCTGTGTTTCAGACCTTTAATTTTTACCCTCAGGCATAGACCAGCTGATACTCTGTCTTAAAAACTTACACTGACAGCCATTGCTGGCTGCTTTTCTTGCTTTTATTCTTGGAAAGATTAAGATTGTTCAGTCCTAAAGTGCCTAAAATGTTGCAATTTAAAAAAAATCAGTATTTATTTCACTGCTCAGAATCTTTTTGTTTCCAGATGAAATTCAGGATGGGTGAATATCTGTGTAATGGTTCCCACTGCAAATTTTTTTTTTTAACTCTCTAGGGGTCAAAAAAAATTATTTAAGTCTGAGGCGGAATTCCTGAATTAATATGTACTTGTTATTTTTCTGTAAATAGAATTCAAGCAGGTTTCATTTCTCTGTCCCCATTCTCGGTGCCTGGTGTTCACCTGTGAAACTCCAAGGCTTCGGTGTTTGCTCTGGCGGCCACTGGCCACATGCGGCTTCTTAAGTGTAAATTTACTTTCATTAAAATTAAATAAAATTTAAAATTATGTACCTCAGTCACACGAGGCGTATTTCCAGTACCCGATGGCCACAGCGGTCACGTGTGATTGTTACGCCGACAGCACAGATGGAGAGCATTTCCATAACCCAGAAAGTCCTGCTGGACAGCGCTGTTTACGGACTAGTAACCAGGAGTCTCTCCTGGCTGCCCTTTATTGACCAATTAACACTACACAGAAGCCAGAGATTCCCTGCACGCATTTTAGGAACATACCACAGGATCCGTGTGTCTAAACTCTTTGGATTATTTCACAAGGTAGCAGAGCTAATGTCCTTTAAGGCTGTGGCTGCCCTCAGGTGTCCCTCTTAAGGATAGGCAGGTCCTAACACAGGAGGCAGTTTGAAAGTTCATGTGTAAGTCAACTTAGAATTCAAAAGATGTTGGCCC
>PVJI01032174.1:0-12451 GCA_004026765.1 Micronycteris hirsuta
CAGCTACTGGGGAAGTGAGCACCTCAGGCCTGCATGGGAGCCTGTAGGGTGCACACAGCATCCAAAACAGTATTGTTATTTCTTTTCAATATGTGTGTCCCTGAAAAAAACACTTTCTATTTTTGTCCCTGAGATTTTAACCATTGAAATTGATCAATAGAGCAAAACTAGATTACCTCCCTTTGAACCAGCTCAACAGAGACTAGATAATTTGACCCTTCACCCCTGAAAAAGTCACTCCTCAAATTTGCTTCATCTCCCCATCCTCCACACCTAGTGTCCCAGTGAGGCAGTGTTATGAGGGGATACTTCTCAGGTTATCATTTTCGTGTCCTGGGCATTTGTCAGTCTTTATCTGAGAATTTGCCATTTGGCCCCATCCTGGATATTTGCGGATGTGTCTTACTTGAGTATCTATGAGTCACTGTGGCCCTGGACATTTGTCAGTAAGTCCTAGTCTGTTTTTCCCAAAAATATTTTCTCTGAAGCCCAGGCATGACCTGATGTTCCTGTTGGGCAGACACAGACTCAGACCTGGTTCCCAGCAGCGGTGGAGAAAGGCATGCAGCTGAGCGCTGACTTCGGCAGGCATTTTCTGTGGGATCCTCTGAGCTCTGCACTGGACTGCCTTTCCTTTCAGTACAAAAACACACCTCCGAACTAAAAATATCCCTAGGCTTTTTTCCTGTTTTATTTTCTGGCCTTCTCTGCTGTATTGGGGGTTGATCATACACATTATAAACCAAGACAGACAAGCTATCATCACATATCCTGGGAATTTATGGCACAGAAATTCTGAAGAACGTAGGAAAGGCACATACTCATAGGAATATTTTTAGCAGCATGGTTTGTACAGCCAAATATTTTGAAATAACATCAGGCACTAATTAAATAAACTATGTCACAATCTATAGATTGACACTTAAGGGGAAAGAGCAGCTCTGTATATAATAATAATGAAAGGTATTCAGGCCCGGCTGGGAACTGGAGGGTCCCGATTCGATTCCCAGTCGGGGCACATGCCTGGGTTGCGGGCCAGGTCCCCAATGAGGACCATGTGAGAGGCAACCATACATTGTTCTTTCTCCCTCCCTTCTCCTCTTTCTGAAAATAAATAAATAAAATCTTAAAAAAAATAATGAAAGGTATTCAAGACACATTGACAGGGATATGAGCATTTGTGAAGTCTGTATGACACACAAAACAAAGTATACATATATATCCTTGCAAACAATAATTTTTACTGAAAACAAATAATTCTATAAAAATAAAATAACAGTGATGCAATTGTTTGTGATAAATAAACTCTAACTTCTTACCAAACCATGAAAATAAATATCACAAGATAAAATAAAAAATCAAAATCTTGAAATGCTTAGTTCTGCAGTTTAGTGTATTAACTGCTTTGACTTTCTAGAGCACAAGTAAGTAAATCCCATGTCCAAAATAACAAATGATACACTTATAACTTATAGAAATAAAAAATACCAAAGTGGCCTAGTTAACTAACAGTGAGTGCTTTAGGCAATGGGAGAACTAGTTTAATACACATCTTTTCTGCTCTGAGGCACATTTTCAGATTTAATTAATGCTAAAAATATGCACTGAATTTCTGTGTTAAGAAGGTTTTTAAAATGCAGAATTTACTGAGATCAAATTTAGTAAACATCCAGGAAAAATGAGCATTTATATAACACTTTGTACCATTAAGGAGATCACAAATATCAACCTCTTAATATTTTCATGGAATCTAATCCCAATGGCAGGGAATATTAGTAAGATGAGTTAATAAAAATAAGAAAATAAACAGTAGTTTGTCATCACATATATACACCACTTTATTTAAGCACAGATAATTCTTGAAGGTTATATACATCAAAATTCTTTTCCTATTTAATTTTTTTTGTTTCATACACTATGGCTTACACTAGTTTTATACTTTTATGATTATTTTATTCAGTTATACACTGATTAATATCAAGATATCTAGCTATTTAAAGAAGTATAAATAAAACCAAGGTATGTTTTCTTTTCCTGTGTTAATACTCTTCACAACCACTATTCAGTGGATGAGTAGCATACTAGCAAAGTTAGAAAATTTTGTGAACCATTTTATATTATGCATTTCTTTTTTTTTTTTTTTTTTTTTTTTTTTTAGATTTTATTTATTTATTTTCAGAGAGAGGAGAAGGGGGGGAGAAAGAGCAATGTATGGTTGCCTCTCACATGGTCCTCACTGGGGACCTGGCCCGCAACCCAGGCATGTGCCCCAACTGGGAATCGAACCGGGACCCTCTGGTTCCCAGCCCGCGCTCAATCCACTGAGCTACACCAGCTGGGCCATATTATGCATTTCTATATCAGTGGCTCCTACTATGTCCTAGTTAGAATGCATGTGTGTGTTCCTTCCTTATTTCCTATAATAGAAATTAAATTAGAGATAAAGTTAGATATAAATAAAAATGTAATTACTTAGTGGGAGGAGATAAAAATTCCCATACCCAAACTAGGACATATATTTCTCAAGAACATAATGTACTAATTTGTTAACAAAGCAGACAATTTTATGCTATATATTATTATGCAATCAAAGACATATACCCCATTACTTTCTTTTTCCTCTATAACTTAATCACAAAACTAAAATGTATTTGGGGGTTTAAAAATTGTGTGTAAAAAGTTTTATTCAGATATTTTGCTGTGTGATAAGCTGGGAAATTTTTAAATTATTAAACACAATGAATCCATTATCACAATCAAGAGAATGAGCATGCTCATCACCTCAAAATTCTTCATACCATGATTACTTTAAACAAAGCTGCCATGAACATTTATATACAAGATATTTTCTAGTCATATGTTTACATTTCTCTCAGGAAAATTCCTAGGAGTAGAATGGTTGAGTCACATAGTAGATGCACTATTTTTCTAGAGTGGCTATAACAAATTACCACAGAGTTGGCACCTTAAGCAATAAAAATGTATTATCTCACAGTTCGAAAGCCGAAAGTCTGAAGATTCTGGATGAGAATCCTTCCTTGCTTCTTTCAGCTTCTGGTGTCTGTCAGCAATCCTTAATCTGTGTCCATATCACTCCAATCTCTGCTTCTGGGCTCACATTGTCCACTCTGTGTGTTTCTCTTACAAGGATATATGTGATAGCATTTAAGATCCACCTGAGCTACCTTGGATACACTCCATTTTTGAGATCCTTAATCACATATTTTTCCAAATTTACAGAAATAAGGTAATATTTACAAGTTTCTGAGATTAAGAGGTAGACATATCTTTTGGGAAGCGTCCGTTCAACCCAAACAATAGGTATATGTTTAACATTTTAAGATATTGCCAAACTTCCCCAAATTGGTTGCATTATTTTAGTTCCTCAAGAACAGTGTATAAGAAATTCAGTTGCTCCAGCTCCTTGCTCGACATGGTATGATCGGTCATTTTAATGCTAATAAGTTCTAATTAGTGTGCAATAATTTCTCAATGTCATTTTAATTCACATTTCCATGAGTAATCATTTGGAGCATCTTTTCATGCGCTTATTTACCATTTATGTATCTTCTGCTTTTTTTTTATTGTTGGTCAAGCACAGTCGTCTCCATTTTTATCCCACCATGGCCCCCTGTCCCACCCATCCCTACCTCCCATCCTCTGAACCTACCCTCTTTGGCTTTGTCCATGTCTGTATCTTCTTTTTATAAAGTGCCATTTCAAATCTTCCCATGTTTAAAATTAGGTTGTTCAGCCCAGCTGGTGTAGCTCAGTGGATTGAGTGCGGGCTGGGAACCAGAGGGTCCCGGTTCAATTCCCAGTCGAGGCACATGCCTGGGTTGCAGGCCAGGTCCCCAGTGAGGGCCTTGTGAGAGGCAACCATACATTGCTCTTTCTCCCTCCCTTCTCTCTCTGAAAATAAGTAAATAAAATCTTTAAAAAAAATAAAATAAAATTAGGTTGTTCATTTTCTTATTAATGAGTTTTCAGATCTTATATATCTAGGTACAATATCTTTAACAGAGAAGTAATTTGAAAATATTTTATAGTCTATAGCTTGTCTTTTCTTTCTCTTAATATTATACTTTGATAAAGTTTAAAGTAAACTTTTTGTTTATTTTAAAGATTTCATTTATTCATTTTTAAAGAGAGGGGAAGAAAAGAAGAAAGAGAGGGAGAGAAATATCAGTGTGTGGTTGCCTCCCGTGCGCCCCATACTGGGGACCTGGCCTGCAACCCAGGCATGTGGCCTGACTAGGAGTAGAACTGGCTACTCTTTCATTCTCAGCCTGTGCTCAACCCATTGAGCTACACCAATCAGGACCGAAAGTGAACTTTTAATGAAAATATTGTCACAAAAACCACAAGAAAAATTCTATTTTCTTTTTAGAATTTTCTTGTGCCTACTTAAAACTGTCAATTGAAAAAAATACTCCCAAGATCTTAGATTTCTGGCCAAGATGGAGGTGTAGGTAGATATACTTTGCCCCCTTGAGCAACCAAAATAAGGACAACAAAAAATTTAAAAACAAAAAATAACTAGAAATGCCAGAAAATCGAACTATATGGAAGTCTGACAACCATGGAGTTAAAGAAGAAACATTAATCTGGACCTGTAGGAGGAGTGGAGGTGGGCAGCTGGGGTGGAGAGGACTCACAGCAAGGTGGTGGCTGGAAGACCTGGCAAGGTGGCAGCTGGCAGAGCAGGTGGTCTCACATTTTCATGCCGATAAACCATGAAGAACAACTGGGGAGTAAGATAGACCAAGCAACCCAGGGTTCTGGTGCAGAGAAATAAAGTCCCAAAACTTGTGACTGAAAAAAAAAATAGTGGGGGTTGAGCAGCAGAAAAAAACTCCAACCCTCACAGGAGAGTTCGTTGGAGAGACCCACAGGGTCCTTGGAAGGTACACAAACCCACCCATCTGAGAATCAGCCACAAAGGCCCAATAAGCATATGGGTAGAGGAGGAAGTGACTGAAAGCCCACCAAGAGCTGAGAAAGTGACATTGTTCCCTCTAGGACCCCTCCCCCACAAACAGTGCCATGAGTTACACCGCCCTGTTGAATACCTAAGGCCTGGCCCCTTACTATGTGAATGGCACACCAAGAGAAAAAAAAAAAAAATATATATATATATGGCCTAAATGAAAGAACAGATGAAAGCTCTAGAAATAATAAAACTAAGTGATGAAGAGATAGCCAACCTATCAGATGCAGATTTCAAAACACTGGTAATCAGGATGCCCGCAGAAATGGTTGAGTATGGTTGCAAAATAGAAGAAAAAATGAAGGCTATGAAAAATTAAATAAAGGAAATATACAGGGAACTAACAGTGAAAGGAAGGAAACCAGGACTCAAATCAATGGTTTGGACCAGAAGGAAGAAATAAACATTCAACCAGAACAGAATGAAGAAACAAGAAATCAAAAAAACAAGGAGAGGCTTAGGAACCTCTGGGACAACTTTAAACGTTCCAATACCCAAATCATAGTGGTGCCAGAAGGGGAAGAGGAAGAATGAGAAATTGAAAACTTATTTGAAGAAATAATGAAGGAGAACTTCTAATCTGGCAAAGGAAATAGACTTTCAGGAAGTCCAGGAAGCTCAGAGTCCAAAAAAATTTGGACCCAAGGAAGCGCACACCAAAGCACATCATAATTACATTACCCAAGATGGAAGATAAGGAGAGAATCTTAAAAGCTGCAAGAGAAAAGGAGACAGTTAGCTACAAAAGAGTTCCCATAAGACCATCAGCTGATTTCTCAAAAGAAACCTTGCAGGCAAGAAGGGGCCAAGTATAAGCATTCCAAGTTATGAAAGACAAGGACCAAGAGTACTCTATCCAGCAAAGCTATCATTTAGAATGGAAGGGCAGATAAAGTGCTTCCCAGATAAGGTCAAGTTAAAGGATTTCATCATCACCAAGCCCTTATATATGAAATGTTAAAGGGACTTATCTAAGAAAAAGGAAAAGATCAAAACTATGAACAGTGAAATGACAACATACTCACAACTATCAACAACCGAACCTAAAAGAAACAAAAACAAAAATGAACTAAGCAAACAACCGGAACAGGAACATACAGAAATAGGAGAACATGGAGGGTTATCAGGGGGGAGGGGGAGGGAGGAGAAGTGGGAAAGGTACATCGAATAAGAAGCATAATTAGCATGTAGAAAATGAACAAGAGGAGGTTAAGAATAGTATGGGAAATGGAGAAACCAAAGAACTTATATGTATGACCCATTGACATGAACTAAGGGAAGGGAATGATGGAGGGAGTGGTATGCAGGGCAAAGGGGAATAAAGGGAATGAAAAAATTGGGACAACTGTAATAGCATAATCAATAAAATATATTTAAAGAAAAAAGAAAGAAAAAAATACTCCCAAATCCTGAACCATGATTTTGCCATCAGACAAAGTGTTCTGTTTTTGAAAGATTTAATTTATTCAAGGTAACAACGAGCTAGAAACACGAGAAAGAATATGAACTTGGAAATGTTATGAGCATATATTTTCCTATATTATCATTGAACTCTCACATCATACTTTCCCATAATCATATTTGTAAGTTCCTATTTTATCAGATTTATTTTCTGTGGTAAATAACTCATACAAAAGGATCTATGAAGTGTATGTAAACAGAATGAGAATTTCATCTTTCCAATGATAAATTTTATAGACATGCTTGACCAAGACCCAGTAAATGCTTATGCTTTTAATTCTCTTATATTATTCTTTTTAAATAGTATGGAAATTTTATTGTATAATATCTCTTGCTCTTTCTAATAACCTCATTATCTCCTATACAATGTTGACATATGAAGGTACAAATTTTAATATAAGATATTGTCCTTAGAGGTGTTTCTCTCAACTCTCTTCTCCCAAAATACATCAGAGTGAGCCCTAAGTAAACTCCAACTCACATACCAGCTCAGGTGATTAATTAATGACCCAAGAAATATATTCTCTCAGAAAAAGCAATGAGTCATTTTAACACCATAGCTGTACACACTTTGGTTTCATGAGGCAGAATAGAACTAAAGAAAAGTTGTGTCTGAACTACCAACTAAAATATATTAGAGAGGAATGAAATAAGAAATAGTAACAAATAGGCGGAACACATAATTTTTTTATGAAGAAAACCCTAAGGACTCCACTAAAGAAATGATTAGAAACTGTGCAAATACAATAAAGTTGCAGGATACAAAGTCAACGTACAAAAATCTATCACACTCCTATATACTGAAATAAAATTTAAAAAAATAAAATAAAAATAATTACTTTTGTAATTGCAACAAAAAATAAAATACTTAGGAATAAACAACAAAGAATGTGAGTGACCTATACTGATCATTTCAAGACATTATTAAAAGACATTGAAGAAGACACAAAGATATGAAAAGATATTCTGTGTTCATGAATTGGAAGAATGAACATAGATAGAATGGCCGTAATACCCAAAGCAATATACAGATTTAATGAAGTTTCAATCAAAATTCCAGTGACATTTTTAAAGGAATAGAACAAAACAATTATTATATTTGTAAAGAACCACAAAATAGTTGTCCGTATATACATAGGCTTATTTCTGGGCTTTCAATTTATTCTATTGGTCTGTGTACCTGTTTTTCTGCAAATATCATGGTACTTTGATTATTGTTGCTTTGTAGTATAATTTGAAATCAGGGAGTGTGATAACTGCTGCTTTATTCCCCACCCCCCTGCCTGCGCCCCAGTATTACTTTGGCTATTTGGGGTATTTTGTGGTTCTTTGATGAGTGTTTTGCATTAGTGATTCAATCTCTTTACTATTATAGTTCTATGAGGATTTTCTATTTCTTGCTGGGTCACTTCTGATAACCTGTGTATTTCCAGGAACTGGGCCACATTCTATTGGTTATCTCCTTTGATGTGTACAATTGGTTATAGTATTTTCTTATAATACATTTTTATTTCTGTAAGGTCAGTTGTGATGTCTCACTTCTACTTCTGATTTAGTTATTTGCATCTTCCCTCTGTCTCTCTCTTGGTCTCTCTCCTGCTGTCTCTCTTCTCCCTTCCTCTCTCATCAGTCTAGCTAAAGGTTAATAATTTTGTTGACCTTTGCAAGAAACAACTTTTGGATTTATCAGCTCTCTCTACTAATTTTCTATATTATTTTTTTCGTTTCTCTTTCCTTTAATCTTTATTTTTTTCTCCCTTATGCCAGCTTTGGATTTAGTTCACTTATTTTTCTAGTTCCTTAAGTTGAAAAGTTAGGTTATTGATCTGAGATTCTTTCTATTTCTTTCTTTCTCCTTTTAAATGTAGCTATTTATTGCTGTAAATTTTCTCTAAGCACTACAGCTTTTTCTGTATTTCATAAACTCTAATACGTTGTACTTACATTTTCATTTATCTCTATTTTATAATATCCCCTGTGATTTTTTCTGTGAGCCATTGGTTGTTTAAGAGTATGTTTAATTTTTTAATATTTGTGATTTTTTAAATTATTTTTGTGTTATTGATTTGCAGCTTTATTGCAAATTGGCCAAACAAGATGCTTTACAAGATTAAATTTGATATTGAGACTTGCTCCATGGTAAAATACATAGTCTATCCTAAACAATCTCATTTTTACTACATCTCTACAGAAAAATATTTTAATTATGTTGTTTTAATCTATAATAGCTACCTGTTTACATCTAAATATGGTATTATATTATACATTATAATACACACATTAGTGTAGTTCATTTAATTTTATCTCAATTGAATATTTCCTTGATTCTACTTTTTTAGTCTTTATTTCCTATTTTATTATTTTCTTAAAGTTAACTTTTTAATCTATTCAGTTTTTTATTTTCTAAAGTTAAAGGTTTAAAATTTAGTAGACTAGAAAATATAAAACATATTTTATTATCATTAAAAATTTTTCAATAAATTTTATTATTCCCCTCTTGATTTTATATTTGAATTATGATTTGTTTAGGAATTTGTTGTTTAAATTCCAATTTTTTTCTTCTTTTACTATTGATTTTTTTTATTAATTTTGCTAACAATGATAATTTGAACATTTAGAATTTTTGACATTTTTTGATATATTCTTATTTTTTAAAGAAGTGAAAGCTATTTATTTGCAATTTTAAGTAGCTCTATGACTTGACCTCAAATAGCTGGTTTTTCTTGGCAAGTCCAGCAAATACTGTAGGTTGGATGCAGAGTACAATCAAATGCTTTATTTTGGGGAAGCTCCGAATTCCTGTTGTATTATATTTTCCCAAGTGTTAATGAAAGTCCTGTGAAAATTTTATTTTTATGTGGACAGTGATACAGGGAAATTTGGCCAGACCTGGCCAGACTGTAGGGCAGAGGAGGGGCGAAGGGAGGGAACCACCCTGAATAAGGCGCAGCACAGCCCCAATGCGGCATATGAAAACAGATTTCTCCAATCTCGGGGAAGACAGGGCAGGAGAAGGCCCTCTGCGGAATCTGCATGAGGATGGGGAGGTTGATTGATTGAGGGAAAAGCCTTCCTATTCCCTTACAGAACATGGCAGCAGGGGGAGGTGCTGACCTACTAATATAGCTGGGAAAAGGACAGGATTGCCTGGGGAGCTGAACCCTGTTGGAGCACATGGAAGCTTGCACTGGGAGATTTATACTAGGGATGGAGGGAACTCAGCCCTTCTCTTCACATGGGATCCAAGCACAGACTCGTAGGCCTGAGCACTTGCAGGACCTAGAGGGCTCTGGAAACTGTGTGGTCAGGTGACAGGCACCGGCCCCTATGGTAGGAGCCACTACATGGCCCACTGCAGAAGTTGGCAGCAGTCCTGGGCCCATGGTAGAGGAAGCTGTGGCATGGCAATAGCAGCATGGCCCATGCACACACATTCCAGGATCCTAAATCAAGACAGCCATCTGCCTAGCAGCCTTGGGCTCCAGAAGAACAGATAAGAAAGGACAGATAAGGATTTCTGGGTGTGGTTTTGAGTTTCAGTCTTTTGGGTAACAAATGGGTATTTTCTGTATTTTGCAGAAGAACAGAGCCTGGAGCCAGGGAGTTTGTTGTTACCTATAAATGATACAATATTTTAATAAAGACCTTATTTCTTCCCCACTAACCTTTGCCTTATGCCTGTGTTTGGCAGTGGGCTGCCAAACCCCACTTTTGTTTGGTAATACCACTGACACAGAAAAGCTAGTGCTGTATTCCACCATTTGACATGAAACCATACTTACATAAAAAAAGGCAAGTGCTTCCATTAGAAATGTGAAGTGTTGAATAAATTCAAGTTCAGAGAAAGAATGAAAAATACACCATATCCATGGCTCTGTGTTCTGTGGCTCTGGATAATGTGTCTCCACTGAGGAGGTTACTCACTTGCCTAAAAGAGTCCTAGCTTCCTTTCTTGGGTCACTCATGGCCATAAGGCATTAAATACTTACAGCTGTGTTATGGTTCGTAAGTCAATTTATACTTAAATTTGAGTCTTTCTTAATTTAGTTCAGATTTTTATTTAATGAATGTTGTCCATTGGATTGGCTTAGAGAAAAATATTAAAAATTGAAGTCCATTTTTATAAAATGGCAATTTAAGGAAAATTAGAAACAAAGTTAGCTTTTTAATTTAAAATGATGAGAACAAGTAAAATTCTGAAAGAATAACTGTATTATCCACAATGATCATGTTAAAAATGTATTTCTAACTTGCCATTCTAAACAAACATTTCTTGGTAACACACAAATAAAATTGTTATTTTAATTTTTTTTTAGAATTTTTATGAGTATATTTGAGCCAAATTGATAATAATTGCCAGGAAGTAAAATCTCAATGGACTGAGAAAATCCTCTGGATCATGGCAATTTTGTAGTTTATTTCATACATTATAATCAACGGAGGAGAGGTAAGGGGCAGGGTTACATGAAATTCATTGGTGACAAGCTAGGGAGGTGGGAGAAAACAAAGAGAGGAAATCTCTGAGATTGGATAAAGAGTAAAACAGAGACACACATACTCCTTTTACATTGATCGGCATAGGACAGGAACAACATCACAGCACATAGATAAAGCATTCAGGGAATAAGATAACAGTGAGGGGTTCTGTGGTCTTGTGCTCTGGTGCAAGGTTGTACCCTGAGGGTCCAGAGAAATGAAATTTCTCTTACATTCCAGGAGTATGTTATCTTAGATGCAAAAATATAATAGACAGGCTTACTTAAGGTAAATGTTAGCTTTTTTCAAAGAAGCTATAGGCTTAGGATATGACTAACCACCATGACTCAGGAATTTTTATATTCAGACCATCTGATGTGGTTACTTTTGGTCTCTGAGTTTGTAAGGTCTTCAGGCCTCCCCTGAGCTTTTCAGGTTTAATATGTGGGCCCTTTTTCAGTAGGCCCCTAGTGACCTTATTTAGGTCCCAGGCAGCCCAAAGTCCTTAACAGTGTAGGCAGGTTCTCTTGCAGTTCCAATTATATTATTTTCTTTATGTGGTGAAATTCTCTTTTGCACTTTAAAAATGTAAACGCAGTGTCATCAGGTATTCAATAGATATCAATTAAATTATTTATTGTGTTACGTATTCTATTTTCTTCTACAAATAAAAAAGGAGTTTTAGAGAAAATATCTCACAACATGATTTGATAATAAATTCCTACTGTAAGGCCATGATTAGTATTCATGCCACAGGCATGTGGATTTTTATTAAAAAGCTTATCTTTTCCTTAAGCAAACCCTGTCCATTGTTTCTGTGCATCTAGTTTGATGCACCTTTGAGATAAGAAGTGTGACCATGCTGAAGAAAGCACATAATCTTGTTAACTGTCCTATGATCCAATTCCTACCATGTTTTTTCCCAGCTCCATCTAATATTCTTATATTTTCTAATCTAATTTTCCATCTAATTCTCCATCTAATTTTCTTCTTGGTTTTAAATGCATAAAAGAAGCTGCAGAGCTGTTATTCTTGGACAATTTGGACTCTCGGCATCATGTGTCATCAGTATGCCTCAAATAATGTCTTACAGAAATTCTCCACAGGTTTGGATGTTTCTTAAATTGAAACATTTTTTCTGTTAATCCTTAGTTATATGAAAGCTCCCACAATGATTGTAGATTTATTTTTGTTAGTTTGTGACTTTTTAAACATAATTTTGAAGTCAATTTAATAAGTGAATATTAGTTGTTTGTAAATTTCTATTGAATTATTCTTTTTATTATTATCAAATTCCTTTATTAATATTAATTTATTATTTGTTTTATATTGACACGTTTGTTTCCTTTTGTTCATTTCTTGTTTTATACTGATGAATGTTGTATGCTAGACGCGAGTAACTCAAATAACAGAGACTTCAAGGCTAAAAAGGTGGAATTTATTGGCCAAGTTTTACCTGCGCAGGGGCGAACTCCCAGACGTGTCAGGAGACACGGTGTCCAGAGGGCTGCAGATGGAGCCACA
>PVJI01032175.1:0-12461 GCA_004026765.1 Micronycteris hirsuta
TTGTACCTAGAAAACACTATGAGACTTGCTCTTGCTCAAACTCTCTTACCCTGAATTAAAGCAACGAATGTCTATAGCGTATCTCCAAAGTAACTTCCTGAAAGTCTGTGCTAAACCTCTCAAGTCCAGCCCAACCCCTCTTCCCTTTACATTTGCAAACATCCTTCCTTGATGTCCTCTCCTTTGTTGTCTATCACCTGCTTCGAACCCATGCATAGTAAATGAAGACCATTCTGATGTAATGTGCCCAGAAAGACAATAAAAGCCAGTCTAGGCAAAGGTCAGGGTGCTCTCCTCTGGAGAGAGAGGCCGAGGCATTCCAAGGCACTTTCTCAGCCACTTTCTCTCTGACTTAGAGAGTGCCGGTGCAGTCCCCTTTTATCTCCACAGGATTTATGTAGTCCATGTGCATTTATTTACAAATCAGCCGCAGCATACATATCCTGCAGGACAGGATCCGCGACAAAGAAGTTTAAATATTTCTTCCTTGGTGTCCACCATTTTAATTTGTAGCAGTTCCATCTAAAAAGTAAAGACACGCTCAAAAAGGTAAAAAGATTTCTTTACACTAATAAAAGTTGAAAGCAAAGGAAGTGACCACATTGTGATGGAATGTCTTGTACAAATCATGTTTTTGAATAATTTGCACAAAAGGGTTTCTCATAAGATGTTAATGTTTCTTACTTTTAAAAGATATTAATGCTTTTAAAAGACAATATAAAATAGTATACATTGTATTTTTATTTCAACTTTATAAAACATGAAAACTAACTAGTGACTGAGAGTACAGAATTCAAGTCAAATGGATTCAGAATGAATACTGACTTCACCATTTAGTTATTAAAGACATTGAATTGTACAAATTATTTCATTGACCTAAGTTTCCATTTTTATTCTGTGACGTTCATGTAATAGTAGTAGCACCTACCTTATAAAGTTATGAGGATTAAATAAGAAAATGAATTCTTACTCGTGTAGAAATAATTGAGGGGAAATAAGATAACATTCACTTAATGTTTCTCTTTGTGATGGCATATAGGTGTCTTTCTCCTTTAAAATTCCATATAATATTTTCTAATTTATCCATAATGAAACTATCAGTTCCTAATTCAAAATAGATATTGACAATAAAAATAAGACTAGAGTAAATTACCTCTTAAATGACTAAAAACATTTTTAATGTGGATAAGCACATTCACATTTATAGTTTATCATTTATTTTTTAATATGTTAAATATCCTTAGAGAAAACACATTCATCAAATTTGGTTCGTCAAAGAAATAACAGTCAATTCGTTAAACACATAACATTCTCACTTCTGAGTGTTTAGCTCTCTCACAGTATGGCTTATTTATAACAAAGATGAAAATCAGGAAAATCCCTCACAATGACAGAAGCCCTGAACCAGCAGGGCAAACAGTACAGAATCTGTGTACTAAACCGCATGTATCTTTCTTAGTTAAAAAGGCCCTCGATTCTTCTCTAGGTGGCCTTGCTGGCTTGTGGCCTGTTTGTGGGAACTCTCTCCAAATCACTGTGCAAGCAGGGACCCGAGGGGCATCCTGGACTTGCTCTTTTTCTGGTCTTCCACATCCTACAACCAAGTCTTCTCCATTCTGTCCTTAAATGATGCGGGAGGTCAGAGAAATATTCAAACTGCTTTTGTCTCTCTCTTGGCTTATTGAATGTTTCTGAACTGGTCTCCTGTCTAGTCTTCATGTCTTGCATGTAGCCCACTCTCCCCTGTCCTGCCCCCTCCCCTCCCGTTAGCTGAAATGCATCTGGAGTATTTATTGCTCTGGAGACCAAACTGCAGGCAGAGACCACCTCACAGCTCTGCCTGGTGTGGCCCCTGCCTACCCCTCCAGCTTCATCTGTCCTCTCTATCACATAAGCAAGCTCAGCTGACACCACAGCACAGATGACTTCCCATTTCCTACATTTCTCTCATTTGCTAGTCTGTCGACCATTCCCAAGCAGGACCTCTGACTTGAACACACACTTTTCTGTCCTGCCTTTTCACCTGTGAGCTTTTAAGTTGCTCATCCTTTGGGGCCCAGCTTAGGAATCCTGTCTGAAAGGCTTTGGTGATGACCCGGCAGGAGCCCTGACATCCCCTGCTTCACATGGGCTGTTTCTCTGATCACAGAATGAGGGGAAAGGTACAGGGAAGAAGAAGCATAAATGGTAGGTACAAAATAGACAGGAGGAGGTTAACAATAGTATGGGAAATGGAGAAGCCAAAAACAAAACAAAACAAAAAGATATATGTATATGACCTATGGACATGAACTAAGGTGAGGGAATGAGGGTGGGAGGGGGATGCAGGGCAGAGGGGAATAGAGGGGAGAAAGAGTGGGACAACTGTCCTATTATAATCAATAAAATATATTTTAAAAAAGGAAGCAGTTAAAGGATAGGGGAAGGTAAGAGCTCTATCCATTTTATTTGAGGTAATCATTCTATTTGAGATAATCATTATGCGGCTACTTAATTCCTTCTTCAATCACATGAATATTGATGTGAAATATAAAACATGCTCTGACACAAGTAGACGAGCTCACAAACAGAATGATAACTGGTTGTCATTTTCAAAGAGAACAACCCCTGGTCTGGGAAGGTGAAAGGACTCTCCTGTGTTCACTTATTGGTGATTCATTTGCAGCTGGAGCTAACTGTTCCGAGCGCACAGATGTGCCTATTTGTATATGCAGAGCATCATAATGATACAGCAGTGACTGTGAATCATGACATTTTGAAATGTACTTTTCTCAGTGGAAAATGTAAAAGATTTTTGTTTTATTTGTTTTTACCTTGCTGTGGAAAAAATGTGAGCATTTGGAAGATACCACATTTGAGTACTTAAAATGGAAATCACTAATGCTTACATTTTATTGAACGGTTAATGAAATATTTTATCCCAGTTTTAAAGTCATTCCTCTTTAATGGGCAGAATAGTAGAAATTTTGGATTACAAAGCAATTATTTATGCAGTGGAGAATGTTAGTCTGTTTGGTAAGTAAGCTATTTGGAGAACTCTCCTTCCAGATTTGGATACATATGAATTTGTACACTATTACAAAAACTAATCCTTCCAAAGGAAATGAGGAGCAATCTCTCAATATTCACATTTGATGATTTATATATTTCACACTAAAGAACAAGTTGTCCATAATTTTTGTCATATAAAAATCATTAAATGTGCCCTGGCTGGCGTAGCTCAGTGGATTGAGCATGAGCTGCGAACCAAAGGGTTGCCAGTTTGATTCCCAGTCAGGGCACATCCCTGGGTTGCAGATCGGATCCCCAGTGGGGGCCGTGTGAGAGGCAACCACACATTGATGTTTCTATCACTCTCTTTCTCCCTCCCTTCCCTTCTGTCTCAAAATAAATAAATAAAATCTTTAAAAAAATTTTTAAAAATCATTAAATGTCAATGTAAGTAGCAAGTCAAAATTTTCTAATTTTAATCTTGAAAATAATCTAATTGCATTATGCAAATAAGTGATTATATCTATTCTGTGTCTGCATTGTACATCTGTTAAAGACTCTAATTCATAATTTGAAACCAGTTCATTTTATAAAAATCATGCTTTCAGGTGAAAGGGGAATTCCACTCCAGTTAAAATTTACTTCACAAGGAAATCCTGGTGATTTCCTTGACATTCCTTTGCTTTACCATTATGAGGAGATAAGATTTGTGGAAGACAGTAATTGCTTACATACACCAAGATGCAATAGGCTTTGATAGTGTTCTCGCTGCTATCTCGTGGTTCTTGTAATTTGTTCCAAGTGTTTTTGACAACATTGGAAGACACAACAAACCTGATATTATTTTATTTTTATTAAGCTCCCACACACAGCATTAATGGTGTCCTGAATTATCCATAAAAGGATGGTTATGCCTCTCAGAGAGGGCACTCAGAGGAGCTTAACAATTGGTTTGCTCATGTTCTTTGATTGAAGTGCATTTTTTTAACATCTACTATTTGCAGGCCATTGAGGGAGGGGTTTCATCAGAGCCACTGGTGCCATATACAACCCTCCCTGAGAACATGGGTTCCCTCAGCACATTGTTCTGGCTGCATCCTGGCTCTTACCTTGGAAGCAGAACTAAAAGGCTCTCTGGCTAGCTGGGAACATGAGCTAGTCTGCCCTCCATTCCCCATCTGTCTCCTGTCTCTCCGCCCTGCTACCAGTGCACCAGCTTCCTGCCTCCTCTTTTATAGAAACATGAAGTCCTCACGCGTAACAACTCACCCACTAGATACCTAATGTTTCAGGATCCTCAGTGGGGACACCTAAGGCTATGCAGCTGGTAAGTGGTAGAACCGGAATGTATATCCTAGTCTGTCCACAGTTTGCTCCACTGTACTGTGGAGATTTCTATTAGTTATGTATTTTAGAACACATAAGATACATGTTTCAATTTTATTTGAATGGTCATTGAGTATGATCTGTTTGAGCTAAAAAAGTGAAGTCCTCCTAAAATTAAGCAATTCCATTTTGAGAGTTCTTGGACTAAATCTATCTGAGTTTAGAAAATCACCCAGTGCCCAATAAACTGAAGGCCCCCACGTCCATCCCTGGCCATATTTTTTAACATTAATTTTTTAAATTAAGGAAACAGATATTTTATTTATTTACTTTTAGAGACAGGGGAAGGGAGGGAGAAAGACAGAGGAGAAACATTGATCGGTTGCCTCTCACACACACCGCAACCAGGGACTGGGCCTGTAACCCAGGCATGTGCCCTAACCAGGAATCGAACCAGCAACCTTTCACCTTTGGGATGATTCTCTCCCAACTGAGCCACACTGGTCATGGCAAGAAGGCAGATACTTTACGGTACTTTTTTCTTTTCTTTTTGTAAAAATGGTATCCACGAATCAACACACAATGCAAATGGGAACACATGGATATGGAGTTTTTTACACTGTAACATCATTCATGGACACCTTAAAAACACATCTTGTCTGGACAGAAAAATCAGACGCCAGTGTAACTAAAGAGTAAGTTTATTTTGCATCAATTATACATCCTTCATTATTTTATATTTTTTTAAAAACCTCAGAAAACAAGTTTGTTCTTTCCTCCAAAGAAGTGATCTACCTGTATAAAGTAACCCTCAACGATACACTTCAAACAGTGCACTGTAGACTTAAGAAAAAATACATAAACCAATATTCAATTAAAATCCATAATTTCCTGTTTTTGTTCTGTTTTATTTTACTTTTTCCAATGTGTGGGGCCTGCACTTTGCAATACACCTGACATGGAAAACTGCAATCAAGACAAATGGCCCTGAGCCAGGTCATCGTGAGCTATAAAGTCACACCAGGAACACTGCACCACTGGGCCCTTCGCAAAACAGAACGATGGGAGATCCCCAAAATGACATGGCAATCCTGTGAGCAATGGTAGGTTTTATTTTTTATTTTCCAAACAAGAACAACTGAAAATACCTGTCAGCTACATGCTGAATGATTCTCCCCCTTTGATATGGTCACCCTATGGTCAGAATGGGTGCTCAGGCTTAGAATAGAGCTGCACATTATAAAATTCATTGAAAAAGGGATGTTCATTGTGGCTTTTTGTCTTGGTTAAGTGCCCTGGTATAGCAGAGGGGAAAACAAAATGCTGTTCATTATGGATATACCAGTCCCTTCCCCATGGATCCGATCCATTTTTGAAATAAGTTGGCAGCTGGAACAACGTGTGTCCCATCTACATGGTGGGGATCTGCAGGCTTTGGCAAAAGAGAAAAGCCTGTTGGCGGGGGGAGGGAGGGGAGAAAGTGCAGACAACTGTAATTGAAGAACAATAAAGTAATTAAAAAAAAAGAGAGAGAGAAAAGCCCGAGTGTTAAATGCTGACCTAGGAGGCCTGCTTCTACTTAGAAGGAGCAGTTCTACTTGGACTCCAGTCCAGATTCTTCACCTGTAAAATGGGGTAGTTAATTGCATCTACTTTGTAATATATTTGCAAGGAGAAAATGAAAAAGCATCTTTACGGTGCTCAGCATACTATATTAAATCAATGGTAACTATTGTTACATTGGTTTACAAATTTGCAGGAATTATGAATTGAGAATTCCCTACAAAAGGTAAAAGTGAATGCAGTTTCCCCAGTAAGCTCCGGAGGGTCACATCCTACTTTCTTTTCCTAGTCCCCAGGGAGAGCCTGTCTTTGCAAATATCTACATGTGTATTACATGTGTGTGTGTTACATGTGTGCACGTGTCTCTCCTCCCATACCGTGCCTCCCACCCAGAGGAGGTGGGAGGAGGGAGGTGGTCACTGAGGGCAGGGAGGCTGTGATTATAAATGAAGATGGGCGGAGTGGAGAGGCTGTATTATTTGACGTTAGCACCAAGAATTGCTATGAAGAACAGAGGGTGCGCTGTCCCTCCATCACCTGTGGTCTACACAGTGCAGCCCCTGCAGGGAGGACGTGCGCATTTCTGGGCTTATCTGTGTATGCAGTAGAATTGCGTATCTTTGGAGCTGGTTTTATTTGAGAATATGGGGATTCAAATTGTGTGGGATGCCGAGGTTTTTTTCTTTGGCTTGGGAGACAATAAATACTATGGGCTTTGGCTTGGATATGGGCCTAACGTTGTCTCATTTAAAAACAAAACCATGTAAATAACCAAAACTTAGAGCACTTAACAGTCTTTTATTGAAATGCCGATGGACTTTCACCCTAACCATCCATGTGGGCTGAGTGGCTGACCCACAGCCCTTTCCCCTTCCTGACCCATCTGTCTTTCCTAAAGCCTTCTCAGCTGGACTCCCTGCTGTTGGCTTTGTTCTTTTGGTCTGTTGTGTGGTGAGTTTCCCTGTGAATTTTCTGTCTCTGGTGGCAAGTACTTGTGTCCCCCCAGGTTGGGACAAACCTTCCCCATCTACATGGTGGGTCTGAGGTAGACGTTGCAGTCTGATGTAAGAGAAGTGTATCCCACACAAATGTTGCTAATGCTAGCAGCAACTGGTAGGACATTTTCGGAAGGCGAGAAGTCATTTAGTCCCTATACTTTGATGCTAACCTTCAACAAAAAAAATAAGGTTTAGCATCCAAATGATAGAGCAGATTATCATCTGAAATGACATTTGACTGCCAAATGTATGTAGCCATATGAAAAGGGATATATAAATTTACAAAAAAGTTAGAGTGAGCCTTTGTAAACATTTTGTGTTTGAATAAATGAGTGGAATTTGGCAATCTGGAACAGCAGTTAGAAAGCTGGTTGAGACAGGTCCAAGCTTAACATAATAGGACAGTGATTCTCCACCTTTTTCATCTTCACAGTACACAGAAACTAATTACTAAAATTCTGTGGCATACAGAAAAACATATCTTTTGCTGATCTGGCAAAAAATAGGTATAATTTTGATTCATTCACACGTGGTGGCTGTTATTTTTTAATTTGACAATCTAAGGGAAAAGAGGTCAGTGCCCCTGACTAAATAGTAGGGTATTGTGTGCTTTAAAAATCGCTGTCGTAGGGGGATGTGTTCTGGAAAAGAAACCCTGGCAAAGGGAACAGCATGTTTAGAGTAACAGAAGAGTCAGTGAGGGCGAGGCTGGGTCTCAGGTCAGGCAGAGTGTGCACTGAGCGCTGTGTTTTACAAACCCTAACACCTGTGGTGAAGGAATGTGTTTGCTTTGTTTTCTTAAATTTTCAAGTGTTGGGACCAACACTTTTTATAAAACCCAATAACAGTGAATTACTAGAAAAATGATCATGTGATATTGAAACCGGAAAAGACACCGGCGTTCTTCGGGCTGCCTGTCACGTACCAAACCCATTAAGCAGAGACAGAGATTGAATCTTTATGGGCACTTTATTCAGATGGCCAGCGATCTGAGAAGGTGGCGTTCGCACCCTACCAGACTGTCTTACATTTTCTTTCCAAGCCAATGTTTTTATAACAGGGAATAAACAAGGTGCGGTGAGGGGTTTTGAAATTCGGGGAAAATTAGGTGAAAGAAGACTGCAGCATTCTTGCCCTGGGCAGTGAGCTGGTCCCAGGGGCGGGTGGTCTCCGGTCTCTCCCTGGAACACAGTGGCCCGGATGCCTCCACTTGTCCCGCAGGCGGTGGTCTTTAGCAGTGCCCCAGAAGGTCGGCTGTCTCTCCCAGGAGCCAGGGTAAGCCTCATCTGTAGTTCCTGAAACAGTAGCTTTAACATACGCATTACTTACTAGGCTTATATCTATTTACTTTAAACTAAAATTTTCCAACTCTTGAGTCCCCTATTGGTATAAATGCCTCTAGTTGCTAAATTTCTGTTTCTTTACATAGCTCATCACGGACCAGAGGAAGGCAGTTCGCTGACTGCCCAGCACGCCGAGGAGCACCTGTCGGAGGACAGTCAGAGAGGAAACTCACACGAGGGCGGAGCTAGACTGTCAAGACCTTGTACATGATTATCAAAGAATAATCCAAACTTGATGCTCTCAAAATTGGCATAAATTATCTCCCTGAATTTATTTGCATTGCAGGTTAATGTGCTTAAAATTTTGTGCTGAATAGTTGTTTGATAAAATATATTTAAAAATCTATTTCAGTTTTATAGATATGGGTTAGTGTCCCATAAGTTGTTCAGTACCTTTTTCTTTTTTTGAAATAACCTCCTTTGTGGAAATTTGGGTTTGTTTGGGTAAAGGGATACTTTACATCACCCAGGTTTTCCCTCCCCTCTTCTCTATCTGGTGTCTGCTACCATCTCAGTTGGCTGGATTGTCCAGCAGGCATCTCAGGAGACCAGGACTGATCCATGAGCCTGCCTGCCTTTTATTGTCCTGTGCTCTTATAATGTCTTCACAGTGCCTGGCTTCAAGATGTACATGTACATCTTGTTCACATGTACAGGACCACACTGGGTCAGCTGGGCTCAGCCTCCCCGGAGGGCTTCACCGCAGCCCGTGAGGACCCTGACTTCCCCAGGAGAGGAGGCAGCTCTGGCTCCCAGCACATCTGAAGGATCACCAGCCTAGGACCGGGGGCCAGTCACAATAAGGTGAATATTTTGTTTTAAAAATGCCTGAGTAAAATGACCCTGCAAATGAAAATTAAGGAGCATCTGAATGAAAATAAAATGTTTGCTAGTGTCACTGAAATACCACATGACAGTATTCCTTTACTCTGGTTATAATGAGATTTCTGGTTAGAATCCTTTCTAGAGTCCAGGATTCAACCAGCGACTGTGACCTTCGTTCCATCCCAAGCTTTCTCCGTCTGAGGGAGAGAGGGGCTGCTCTTACAGGGGGTCGATATCCTTCAGTCACTCTGTCCTTTCCTGCACGGTGGCCCCTCATTCTGGGACTGGGAGGCAAGGCCAACTAGATACTGCTGCCTTTTGGTTCCTAAGGCCCGCCTCCAGGAAATGCTCACTGAGTGGCGTTTGCTCCGGAGGGTTTGCCTGGCCAGCCAGGGTGCGAAGCCCTTCGCGTCCGTCGTTCCCTGTACTCTGCACCGTAATCTTGTGATACAGGTTGGACTGTCGTTTTCATTTCAAAGGTGCACATATGCTTTTTTCCCTGAACCGTTTGAAAATATGTGGCAGACATCATGACACTTGATGACTGAGTGCTCAGTATGCATTTAGTATCATCTTCCTGAATAGACATCCTTTTTCACACCTTAGAGATTCATAATTCCATATTGTCAGCTCACACAGTCCATTTCAAATTACCCTCAGTCCCAAATGGCTTTCACGGTCTTTTATTTTAACTGAGACTCAGTCAAGCGTTCTTTCACTCACTGTTTCGTCTCTTCAGTTTTTTGAGTCTAAAACAGCAGCCTCCCCGCCCCGGCTCTTTGATTTGTGTTTGTTTCATTGACATTGACTCTTATGAAGAGTCCAGGCCAGGTGACCAGTAGAATGTCCTGTTTCTAGGTGTAATTAATCTGTGTTTTGCCTCGTGGTAATACAGGTCATACACTTTTGATATAAATATTCCATAAGTGATAGATGTTCTTTACATTATAGCTCATCAAAGACACAAAAATCAGTTGTCACATGACTGAGGTGTTGGCAACCAGACCTCTCCACTGCAAAGTGCCTTTGTCCCTGTGTCCTTACTGAGTCATCGGTGGGGTGCTAACAATTCTCGCTTCTCAGCAGCCTTTCAGCCGCGGACGTTAGCATTCAGTGATTATTTTTTGCCTGAATCAATTTTCCCATGGAGGCCTGCAAAGTGATGATTTTCTGATTTTATCACTTTTCTATTTCCTGATATTCTTTTGTAGAAAAGAGATTTTCCTTAGTTTCTCCCTTCTCTCTTGGTCTTTCAAGTATCATTATGGGTACATAATGTTCTAATTATCCTAAATTTGAGACAGGGAGAAATCCCCTTAGAGGACTCCTGTGACCTTTGGACACGAATCCTTTTATCTCTGGGCTTTCTGGCTGTGTGAGACAGCGGACTATCCTAGCCTCATGTGGTGCTTTTTCTTCCCCACACCTGGAATCAGCCTTTTCATCAAGGAACCTGATTTCCTTCAGTTTATGCAAACCAAGATCTGTTATCTGCTTTTGGGCGTGCTTACGTTACTGAGCTATTGTTGCTCTTAGCCCTTTTAGTGGACAGACCTGAGAAATATCCAGACACAAGCACACACACACGATTTAGTCATGAGTTAATCCTGATATTAACAATTAAATGATTGTTAAATAATAATTAAATAAATAAAGCAACTTTTTTTAACCATTAAAATTTTATATTTGCATCCATTTTCTCCAGCAGTGAAAATGTTAATATCTTATCAAAGAATGTGTATTGCTTGCTCTATCCCAAAATATACATGAAATAATTTTGGAATCATAATGCTAATGTACTAGCTCTCTTTAACATCCTGCTAAGAGCGGATGAAAGGCAGCTAGTTATAAAGGAGGCTAATGAAGAGGCATGTCGCCTCCATCAGGAGAACCCCAACAGGGCCCCCAACACACCAGCAGGACTCCCTTGACAGAACCCAACTGGGGCCCGAATAGTGGAGACATAGCCTTCCTAGAACATTAAAAAAGGTGCTTATTAGAAGTGCTTAGGAAGGGGGTGCCTCAATAGAAGAGCCTGTAGATGATACAGGCCATTAAACAGAAACCAAAGACCACTCTAAATTTTTAGAAAGGACCCATCAGACCTATCGAAAGCACACTGATGCTGACCCACAAGCACCAGAACATGTCCGGATGGTAGACGTGACTTTTATTAGGCAAAGTGCCCCAAATATCAGAAGGAAGCTCCAACGTTTAGAAGGTGTTGGGAATGAACCTCCCGAGTGGTGGACATAGCTTTTATAATTTACCATGCCCAGGAAACAAGGAAATTGAAGCAAGGACGCTGTTTTCTTAGAAATAGTGCGGGAAAACCAAAAGGAGAGGCGGGACCTGAAGGGAAGGAGGAAAGACCCACTAGATGCCAATCAATGTGCCTATGCAAGGAGGAGGGCCCATGGAGAGAGGACGGCCCAAGACTCAAAAGGAAAAATCGCAAGGATAGAAATCCTGGCTGAAAAATAGTAGCAGGGAGGGTACTGGCTGATGGCAGGGAGCACGGGAAAATATCAAGCTATTTTACTGGATGACCTAATGTTACCTTACAAATCACCACTGCCTTAAACCCAGCCACACTACTCCAGGACTCAGAGGGAGGCCCAGACCTCCAGTATGATTGCTTGGAAATCATTGACCAAGTTTATTTCCACAGACTGTGTCTATTGGACTAGCCACTGACGGAACCTGACCAGGCATTGTTGCGGATTTCAACCCGCAAAATCCGTGGGGCGACCGCCCCGATCACGTGAATCAATCTTACGCAGGGACACGCTTAGAGGTGAGAATCCGGCGACCACGGGTCTCCTCCACCATCCCCATCTTGGGGAGAAAGACCTCGTGGGTTGCTTAGCCGGGGCTTTTATTAGAGGCATTAAGACACATTTACATTGGATTGATTATTCATGGGATTAAGCAGAACAGGGGTAGGATTACTCATAGCAGGGCACAGCAAGCCAGAATTTTTTAAGATACATCTTTGCCAAATTCTTATTAGAGAGTTCCCATTTCACAGACATGATCCACACTTGCTCACACAGGAATCACACGGAGCTGTGCTCAAAACGTGTAAATTCTCAGGACTGCGTGTTTACATGCGTGTGGAAATCACTGCCACAGGGCATTATATACAGATGGGAGCAGCTTCATGGAGGATGGTCAGCAATGAGCTGGGTATGTGGTAGTCACCAGAGACAAGGTAATAGAAATGCAACCCTTTGCCATAGGAACCTCAGCACAAAAGGCTAAAATGACAGCCCTCACCAGAGCCTTAGAATTGTCCCCGGGAGAAGAATGTCAACATCTATACTGACTCTAAATACGCCTTCATGGTAGTCCATGCCCATGGGGAAATATGGAAAGAAAGAGGGCTTTTAACCGTGGGGAATAAGGACATCAC
>PVJI01032176.1:0-12455 GCA_004026765.1 Micronycteris hirsuta
AAGAACAACAGCTCCCAAAATTATTCTTTTCCGGTTCGTGGAACAAATGTCGATCTCAGCATAAGGTAAAAGCCTTTCTAGGTAAACCAAAGTTACTATTGTACACTCAGCTGTTAGTTGTGTGGCACTGGAAAGAGTATGAACAAATCTGTTAAATAAATTTGTGCTCAGGTTCATGCTTAAAGTATTCCTCTGGAACGGTTTCCCGTGTGGGTGGGATGTGATCGTTCATAAAAAATATCCAAGGATCTATTTGCATCTCTGTTTTTATGTGGTAATATATTGCTAAGGTCACACTTTGTGTTGTGGTTCTAAGATTAGGCTGGCAGACTGTGCTGTTGTCTGGAAATATTGTTGAGCATGAGCTATATTTTTTAGTAAGGTGCCCTGGAGATAACTTGGTTTACATCGTTGTTCTTCCTCTTTTCTCGCACATCCGTTTGAGATTTTTTCAGGAAAATCGTGCTTTCTCTCGGAGGGTCAGGAGGATTTGATTCCCAGCCTAACTCATCCGGCATCTCCCAGTTGCTTGCATGCTGCAGGTGGTGGCCCTCGCTGGTTCCGAAATCCAACTGCGGGGTCCAGGGCAGCGGGCGAAGGCGCTACTGCCACCACGTCCCTGGCCGCTGCCTCCTACATCTGACTCGTAGTCCCGCTCTGCCGGCTCAGATTGGGGCTGGCACTGGGCTTCAGGCAACAGGTCAGCGTGTTCCCCTTGAGGTGCCTACACTCTTCGCCTTTGCTCGCTCCCGAGTTCTGCCCCCACCCGGGACTCCCGTAATGCCCCTTCCCCGACAAAGGCGCGGCCAGCACGGACAGTCCCCAGGGCTGCGCAGCACAAACGAGCTTGGCTTCGGCCTAGCCAACTGTTCGCATGCCCATGGGGCCGCATCCCTTGCCGTACTTGTGGTAGCGCTGCTACCACCTCCCCGGAGTTGCCTCCATCCTTTACTTTTAACTTATCTGTGCCTTTATAGTTAAAATGTGTTTCTGGTAGGCGGCATATAGTCTTGTTTTTATCCAGTATGACAATTTATCCCTTTTAATTGGACTGTTTAGATCACTTATATTTAATGTCATTATCAATAAAGTTAGTCAAGTCTACTGCCTTACTGTTAGTTTTTTTATCTGTTCCATCTATTCTTTGCACTGTTTTTCTTTTCCTGACTTCTTTTGGATTATTTGTGTATTTTTAGGATTCCGTTTTGTCCCCATTGTTGACTTACTAACTATATCTCAGTGGCATATCTCTTCGTGCGTTGCTCCCCTGGTTGCAAGTCTCATGGGGACTCTTAGAGTTTGGGGGATGAGTGCCTGTTGGGGAAGAAGAGGGAGGGGAAGGGGAAGGTGCTGGTGTGCTCCCGGTGCTTCCCCTTCTCCCCAGAGGGGGAGGGCCGCTGGGTCCATTGTTTTGAGGGTCTATCTCTTTCTTGTGCTGGGTCTATCTCTTTCTTGTGCTGGGAGTCTTATGGAAGGTCTTTGGGATGTTTTCAGCAGAATATTTGTCCGTTTTCCAGGTGTGCTGTCTCAGGGTTGTGGTCTTCACTGATTGGTCAGTGCCAGGGCAGGGAGTTGTTAGTCATTGCAGCTGTCCTGGGTCACCGACCTGGTTTTGCTGTCTGTCTGGGCCTGGAGCTGAGGCCTGTATGTCGTCTCTAGGGAGGTGACCAGGTGACCTTCTGCTTCAGGCTGTAAATTGTTTGGCCAGTTTGGCCAGCTTTCTGTTTTACTTCTCCACTCCACTTGTCCTGGCCTGTCTCAGAGCTCTACAGAGTTCACCTCATTTGTTTTTCTTTTCTCACACACTGCAGTTCTGCATTTTTTCAGTGTTCAAGATGGTGGTTTTGTAGATTTTGACCACTTACCTGTTTTTCACATTGTATTGGGGGAAGGTAATAATGGGAGAGGAGGCTCCAATAAATAATTCTTCACCTCCTTAAGTCTAGTGGTTCTCAAAAGGAGATTCGCCCACCCCATACCCAGTTACATTTTGCAACATCTGGAGACATTTTTGGTTGTCACAACTCAGGGACTTATGCCGGCTTCTACCCAGTAGAGCCCAAGTATGCTGTTTAACATCCTTTAGTGCACAGGACAACCTCCCACAATGAAGAGTTATCTGGTCTAAAGTGTCAATAGTGCCAAGGTTCCAAAACCTGGTGGGAACAGAGTGGAATTTAGAGCCAGTCCCCCTTCCCCACCCCAGGTTTGAAGCCCAGATTTTTAGACAGAGTAGCTGCCTGAGTTTCTTCCTCTGTAAAATGATAGTGTACAGCATTGACCTAAGGACTGGAAATATTTTACATAAAGTGTTTGAGCAGTGCTTTACTGGTAACAAGTAACCAATAAGTGGTAACAACTTTAAAAAAATTTTTTTAAAAAAAAATTTTTAGAGATAGGGGAAGGCAGGGAAAAAGAGGAGGAGAGGAACATCAATAAACATGGCCCCATCTGGGGACCTGACCTGCAACCCAGGCATGTGACTTTTTGGTTCGCAGCCCAGCACCCAGTCCACTGAGCCACACCAGCCAGCATGTAACTTCTTTTAATCTATCCTCTGGAGTAACCTGAACTGATTGAATTAAGTGGGTTGATGCCTATTGCTTAACCCTACATCTTGATTGTTATCACTGAACTCACATAGAACTGACAAAGCAGAATGCTTTGTAAATAACTTAAATATTGGGTGGTCCTTTGACGTCTCAGGTTTGTTTGTAAAATGCAGCCAACTTCAGAATAATGTGGGGTGCTTGTTAAACATGGATTGTTGGGCCCGATAGCCTGAAGATTTAATAGGTTTCTTAGGGGAAGTCCAAGCATGTACAAGCTGGTAAGCCTTCGGCCTATCATTATCCAAGGCAGAAATCAATTTTTACTCCCTGGGTTTGGGTGCGGGAATAAGTTAGACCTTTTAGGGTTATTCCATATTCATTGAATCAGCTGTTTTTATCCAAATATGTATGGAAGGAAGGCTCTGGAAGGAGGGTAAGTCACAGCACTGAGGCCACTTAAGTAAAATGGGCAAACTGGCTGGTTGACGCCCTGCTGTGATTACAATCCTGGGACTGTAGACTGAGTTATGCCTCTTGACCCTCCTTAACTACTGCTCCTGACTTTTTACCACCATTATAACACGTGGTATACATCACACATTTTCGTTTCTGAAGGCCCCATAGGACCTGAGAAAGCTTTGCTTGTCCACTACTACAACCTCAGGGCCTAGCCAAATTGTACCTTATTTATGGGAGGAACAAAGAGGCACTAAAATCTCAATCTGCTGCCATGAGTTTACACTTCAGACTCTGCTTTCCTTCAGGAATGACCAGAACTACTTGGCCTTGTATGCATCTCCTGCCTTTTATGATGAATGACTATCAACCCTTGATGCACTATCCTGGTTTATTTACTAGTCCTCAGAGTTCACATCTGAACAATCAACCTCTTAAGGCAGGGGTGTCAAACTCATTTTTACTGGGGGCCGCATAGCCTCGTGGTTGCCTTCAAAGGACCGAATGTAATTTCAACTCCTTAATAGTTACGGAGTAGTTACATTTATACAGTCCTAAAATTACATTCAGCCCTTTGAACGCAACCACAAGGCTGATGTGGCCCATAGTGAAAATGAGTTTAACACCCTTGTCTTAAGGGATAACCCAGCTTTCTTCACCACACCTTTTCATGTTGTCTCAAGGAATCTAGCAAAGCACATTAGTGAATTAACTTTGTATCTTCAGTTCGCTCTTAGGCATTGTCTATGGAGTAAACCTTTGTCTTCCACAGTGGTCATCTCCAGCAGAGGCAACTGGAAGTTTCTTATCAAAAGAGATTTGGTTGGCACCCCCACAGTTCTATGAAATAAGAAGACTTGAAAACTTTGCCTCTCTGTCTGACTTGCACAAATTTTGTTTGGATCACATATCACAAGGGGTGGAAAGATGGATGCCTATCACATTAATAACTGCTGATGCGCTGATCATGCTTTTACCAGGTAAGTCAGTGAAGCATCAATGCTTTTGTTAGTATTCACATTTAATTCACTGGGCTGTATGGTGGTATTACCCAACACAGAGACATGATTTACAGTCTGTTTTACATACCACAGTGGTATTGATTAAATAAGGTCAAAGTCTATAAAATACCACAGTATTTATTATAACCAGAAGTTCTGAATAAGTTACTTTACACACTTATACATTTATGTATGTTTTCTAGACGTTGACAGACTTCTTTCATATTATCTGACTTTTTTATATTTTAATTTTGAATTATGAGAGCTTGTAAGTTGTCAGCTTATTTAAATCAGGGTGTTCGCTGGTGGCCAGTTGTTGGGCATGGGGAGGACGGCGGTTTTGTGTTGGTTCAGCGTGGGGCTTTGTGGCTGTCTTACTGTGGCTGCCTGTCTCAGTTCTCATACAGTGACAGTATTTGTTACTCATCCTGCAGTGGGAGAATTTAGCAATTCTGATGTGTAAATGATGATTTCTCTAACTTAATCTTAAAATCACTAAAGCAGTCCACATTAAAACACCAAAATATATGGATATCAAGGCCCATATTATTGACTACGATAAAAGAGTCATGAACTATATAAAAGTTATAGTTATGATGAAAAAATACCAGCCATAAATATTTATGTGCCCAGAGAAAATTCTTGAGTGGAGAATGGGACCTAGGGAGTGTGGGTATTAAAAACACAAGAAATTGAGGTATACTTATAAAATTAGGGTTATTTAACAACCATCTCAGTTCTAAGCACATGATATAGATTTAAAAACATACTGATTTATATGTCACTAATATACTGGAATGTTTTATAAAATAACACTTTGTGGAATTAAAATATTATTTTTCAGGAGATGAGCTGTACTTAGAAGATTCAAAGTTTTTGGAAAACTCTTTGTCCAGTGAAAAAAAGACTGAAGAAATCATGAAGGAAGGGAAGAAATTGCACCGAATAGTGCTACACAGTCACCATCTTTATAGTATCCACATGACCGTTCAGTCGAAGTATAAACGTGTTTATCCTAAGACCTATGTAGTAAATAAGAGCTATTTGTAATGTATTGCTTATTTGTAAGCTGGCCTACTTGAAGGTGTCCTAATGAATAGTCTTACTTGGAATTTAAGGAACTTTGTGCCTATAAAAATTATAGTACGGTATTTCATATTTCAAGTGTATTATAGAGCTCTCTTGCTTATTTTATTCTGTAAACCTTACAGTATCACACAAGTATAAAGTATTAATGATCTTCTTACTGAAATAAGAAAAAATCTCACAAAGGGTTTCCACTTCTGATTGTTTTATTATCAAAAATTTAAATAAGCTGTTCTACTGCCATTGTCTTTTAAATGTCCATTGTATTAGTACTTTCACTGAAGTGCTTAGGAGATCATCCATGAATTCCTCAACTTTCTGCTAGAGTTAATTTAAGGGTGTGTGATCACATGATAAACAATAGATTTACACAACCTTTGGGTGGCAGTGTCTTTTTTTGGTAATATCTTTAGCTTGATAATTAAGATACAATGCTGTTGAAAACCAAATAGCATTAGTTATTAGGTTTAATACCAAATTGGAAATCTGTCTTAGTTAATATTTTTATTTTATTTTATTTTTTAAAAGATTTTATTTTTAGAGAGAGAGGGGGAGGGAGGGAGAAAGAGGGAGAGTAACATCGATGTAGAGGAGGTACATCGATTGGTTGCCTCTTGCATGCCCCCCAACTGGGGACCTGGCCCGCAACCCAGGCACATGTCCTGACTGGTAATCAAACCACTGGTTTCAGTTTGTAGGCCAGAACTTAATCCACTGAGCCACACCAGCCAAGACCAATATTTTTAAAGACGTTTGACCCTAACTATTTTACTTCGGAGTGCTAAGTAATGAAACAAAGAGGTTAGAGAGATGTAGACTTACCTGTCATTCAATGGTGTTTATTTTTCAGTATTTTAAAAAATATTTTATTAAGCTATTACAGTTGTCCCATTTCCCCCCCTTTATTCCCCTACACCCCGCATACCACCCCCTGCCACTTTCCCCCCATTTAGTTCTTGTCCATGGGTCATACGCGTAAGTTCTTTGGTTTCTATATTTCCTATACTATTCTTAACCTCCCCCTGTCTGTTTTCTACCTACTGTTTATGCTACTTACTCTCTGTTCTTTTTCCCCCTCTCTCCCCCTCCCCCTCCCCTGTTGATATCCCTCCGTGTATTATAGAAATCCCTTTAACATTTCATATAATAAAGGCTAGGTGATGATGAACTCCTTGAACTTGACCTTATCTGAGAAGTACTTCATCTGCCCTTCCATTCTAAATGAAAGTTTTGCTGGATTGAGTATTCTTGGATGTAGGTCCTTGCCTTTCATGACTTGGAATACTTCTCTCCAAACCCTTCTTGCCTGCAAGGTCTCTTTTGAGAAATCAGCTAACAGTCTTATGGGAACTCCTTTGTAGGTGATTGTCTCCTTTCTCTTGCTGCTTCTAAGATTCTCTCCTTATTTTTAACCTTGGGTAATGTCATTATTTGTCTTGGATTTGTTCCTCTTTGGGTCCAACTTCTTTGGGACTCTGAGCTTCCTGGACTTTCCGGAAGTCTGTTTCCTTCACCAGATTGGGGAAGTTCTCCTTCATTATTTGTTGAAATAAGTTTTCAATTGGTTGCTCCTCTTCTTCTTCTGGCACCCCTATGCCTTGGATTTTGGGATGTTTAAGATGTTCTGGAGGTTCCTAAGCCTCTTCTCATTTTTTTGAATTCTTGTTTCTTCATTCTTTTCCGGTTGAATGTTTTTTTCTTCCTTCTGGTCCATACCGTTGATTTGAGTCCCAGTTTCCTTCCCATCACTATTGGTTTCCTGTATGTTTCCCCTTATTTCACTTAGCATAGCCTTCATTTTTTCATCTAATTTGCGACCAAACTCAACCAGTCCTGTGAGCATCCTGATTACCAGTGTTTTGAACTGTACATCTGATAGGTTGGCTATCTGTTCATGGCTTAGTTGTATTCTGGAGTTTTGATCTGCTCTTTAATTTGGGCCATTTTTTTTCTTGGTGCGCCTGTTACTTTAAGGGGCGGAGCCTTAGGTGTTCACCAGGGCAGGGTAACCCACTGCGTTGTGACGCTGCCTGTGGGGGTGAGGCCTGAGAGGGAACAATGGTGCTTGCTCTGCTCTCTGCCGACTTTCAGTCACTTCCCCTGCTACCCACAAGCAAATTAGGCCCTTCTGTGCTGGTTCCTGGGTGGGTAGGCTTGTGTATGTTCTAGGACCCTTGGGTTTCTCTAATGAACTCTCCTGTGAGGCTGGGAGTTCCTCCTGCTACCGCCTCTACCCCCACAGGTGTTTTCAGTCAGTGGTTTGAGGCTTTATATCCCTGCGATGATGGGTTGCGTGGTCTGCTCTGCTCCTCAGCTTTTTCTCCCGGTTTGTCTGCATGCATATGAGGGATCGCTGGGTCCACAAGTCTTGGCCCTGCTGGGTCCGGGTCGGCCAGCTGCAGGTTTCACCAAGTGCGCCAGCAGGTCTCTCCAGGCAGCTGCAGCGTTGCCACTCCACAGACTGCCAACTTGCCATTCTCTCTGCCTGGCTCCACCCAGCTTACCAGTCTGGATGAACATGTCTTCTTTAACTTCTTGGTTGTTGGACTTCCATACAGTTCGATTTTCTGTCAGTTCTGGTTGTTTTTTGTTTTTAAATTGTTGTTTTTCCTCTTTTGGTTGTGCGAGGAGGCGCAGTGTGTCTACCTACGCCTCCATCTTGGCTGGAAGTCTAAAATGTATTTTTTCAATAAATGATTCCAATACGTAACTTTTGAGAACTTTGGACACTGTTCCCATTCCATCTGGCCTTTTAATCTATCAAAGTTCTTCCTGACTTTTGGCATTGGGCACAATATTCTTTAATTCTTACAGATAATGGAATGTAGCTGGAAGAGACCTCAGTGAACACTATGGTTTTGCTGGTGAGAAAACTGAGAAACAGATTCATATAGCTACTGCCACAGCCAAGAATAGAACTGGATTCATAGTCAAGCAAGTAACATTTGTTGCTTGTCACCAAAAGCACGTATGTGAACACTTCTGCCCACTGCATCTTGGTGTCATAGTTTGACTCGGACTCTGGCTTGTGGGGTCTGCAGCATTGTGGTTGAGATGAGACAAATTCACACGGACTGTCATCCTCTGGAGGAAGAGGGTCAGCACGGCCACTCTCTCAAGGGGAGAGCGCCCCGACTCTTGCCTTGACAGGCTTTTATTGCTTTTCTGGGCACATTACATTGAGGACGGTCCTCGTTTACTATGCACAGGTTTGTTTTAGGTGGTTACCTTTAACAGAAGACAAAGGAGAGGATGTTGTTAATTACATCAAAAAAGAAGGATATTTGCAAATATAAAGGGAAAAATGGTTGAACTGGTTATACTTGTCCTTGGAAGGTTTAGCAGATTTTAGGAAGTTACTTTAAAAATATGCAGTAAACGTTTGCTGCCCCAATTCAGGGTGAGGGAGCTTCAGCAAAAAAAGCAAGCCTACGTACAATTCAGGCCTGATTTCCCATGGGAGAACCTATCCATAGATGTGGGTCCTGTGTACCTGACCTCGCTTTCCACTGGCCTTTCGGAGTGGGAACTGGGCCCAGGCCATGCAGAACAGTCTCCTATAATACTTGCCAAGGAAACCACAATACAGCCAAGCATTGGATGGAACAATGCTTTACTCACATAGAGAAGAGACAGAGCAAGATCAGCTCTAGTAGTGCACCTTGGTTCCCCATGGCCGACAGGTCCCCTCCCTGAAGCCAGCACAAGACAACTGGCCTGCACCTAGGCTTCTTGTGCAGTAGAAGGACCCCGTCTCTTCCCTAGAGGGGACAGACATAGTAGTGGGGTTGGCCTGGTGCCATATGAAACGTGTGCTTAAGCCGAAGAGCCAAGGACACATTGAGTCTGAAACAGGGAAAGATTTCCACGCAAGGTGTCTAGTGCACCAGAGGCTCTGAGGACTCTTATCTTTCGTTAAGAAAGTGTTAGAGGCCCAAGGCCCATTCTCATGCAGCCAAGGGAAGGTTGAAAGACTGTGTGCAAGACACTGGCTTTCCCAGCACTCCTAGCTTTGTGTTCCTCACTGGAGTTAGACTGCTCAACGGGAAATTTTAGGAGATACAGTAAGAAGGTAGTATGACTGGTTTTTCTTAAAGATCCTTTTTTTTTTTAATCTGAATGATCCTAGGCTCCTTCCAAAAATTCCTTTGGGGAGACTGTCACGTGACTCCTTATTTGTGGTGCTATCATCCCAGCCCAAAATAATAGGGCTACCCCCATGAGCTGAAAAATCATGTTTTAGAGCCCAGCTTGCTGGTGTTGGTAGCATTTACTATGTTGTCTTCCTTACCCATATTTTAGCTGTCTCACCCTCAGACACAGAAGCAGAAAGCCTGGTCATCTTCCTGCCCATGCTGGTATCTGTACTCCGTTCCATCTTGTCCAGGGAAGAGCCAGGAAAAATTGTTTTCTGTGATACCATACAGGCTCTTGAAACTGCAGTTATATAAGCTCAGGAGTAAATACTAAGTCAGTACACATTTTCATTTCCTACCGTTTTTGCAGATCCTTTTGGATGACCTCCATCAGAATTCAAAACTGGGCTGGCATCAACATTTCAAGCTAACATGTCTTGTCCTCACAGTTCTTTTTTAATAAAAATAAAACAAGAGTACCCTATAATGTGGCAGATATAATAGGAACTCAAATATAAGGGGACTTACATCTTTTCCCAGAGCTGATTTGTGCTGTGGGGGTGTGGGGCAGGCGCTGGGTAGGGAGCCCCTCACATTTGTAGTTATTTCATAGTTTCTCCTTTCTTCTCAAACCTCAATTTTTTCAATTTTTCTACAAATTTGACAGTTTTCCACTCCTTACTCCCCCTCAGCCACTCCTCTGACCTCTTTAATTTCATCTTCTCAAACCAGCTTTTAGATGTTAGAGTCCCTCAGTACTGATTCTTAGAATTTCTTCCCTCCTTGGAAAGAATGTTCAAGGCACATTCTTTCTTTGTTTTTTTAACTTTATTATTACCATTATTTTAAAAAGATTTTATTTATTTGTTTTTAGAGTGGAAGGGAGGAAGAAAGTAGGACAGAAACATCAATGCGTGGTTGCCTTTCATGCGCTCCCTGCTGGGGACCTAGCCTGCAACCCAGGCATGTGCCCTGACTAGGAATTGAACCAGCAGTTTCTGTTTGTAGGCCGGCGCTCAATCAATGGAGACACACCATCCAGGGCCAAGTTACATTCTTTCAAAATGAAATTGTTGCCCTTTACAGATGTTAAGGCATACATGCCTGTCAGAGTTGGACTGCTCACCTCTTTTTTGTTATGTGAAAGGATATATACTTCTATTTTATATTAACCACTATGGGCTGGGCAAAAATAGGTTAATAATAACAATACAATAATAAATAAATAATGATACAAGAATAAACTTTAGCATACTCTCAACTGTAAACCTACTTCTGCCCACTTCTGTATTTTTAGGTCTCTGTTAAACAAGTTTAGCTTGTTCCCTAACCTATAATTTTTCCTCCATAAGCAGGTTCCCTCAGCAGTCTTCCCTATATCAGAAACCTACCAGTTATTTAAGCTAAAAATCTCAAGTCACTCTTGCTTCCTCTCTTTTCTCCATTCCTATATCCAGGTGACTAGGAAGTCTTGTTGATTCTCTTACCCACAATTAACTTGAATTTCTCATCTTCTGACCTCTGCACTATTACTTTAGTCCAAGCCAGTTATCTTTTTTTTTTTATGATGGATTTATTTATTTATTTATTTTTTAAAATTTTATTTTATTTTTGTTCAATTACAGTTATTTGCATCCTCTCCCCTCCCCTCCTCCCTTCCCCTCCAGCCCCCCTCCCCCCCAGCCTCCCTCCTCCCCCTTAGTTCTGTCCATGTGTCCTTTACAGTGATTCCTGAAAACCCTTCTCACCATTGTCCCCTCCCCCCTCTCCCCTGTCTATTATTAGACTGTTCTTAATTTCAATGTCTCTGGTTATGTTTTGCTTGCTTTCTGCTTTTGTTGGTTATGATCCAGTTAAAGGTGAGATCATATGGTATTTGTCCCTCACTGCCTGACTTACGTCACTTAGCATGATGCTCTCCAGTTCCATCCATGCTGTTGCAAAGGGTATAAGCTCCTTCTTCCTTTCTGCTGTGTAGAATTCCACTGTGTAAATGTACCATAGTTTCTTGATCCATTCATTTGTAGATGGGCACCTAGGTTGTTTCCAGCACTTAGCTATTGTGAATTGTGCTGCTATGAACATAGGAGTGCAAAGGTTCTTTTGAATTGGTTTTTCAGGATTCTTAGGGTATAATCCCACTAGTGGAATTTCTGGGTCGAAAGGCAGTTCCATTTTCAATTTTCTGAGGAAGTTCCATACTGTTTTCCACAATGGCTGCACCAGTCTGCATTCCCACCAACAGTGCAGTAGGGTTCCCTTTTCTCCACATCCCCTCCAACAGTTATCTGTTGCTTTGCTGATGATGGCCATTCTGACTGATGTGAGGTGATATCTCATTGTGGTTTTAATTTGCATCTCTCTGATGGCTAATGATGTTGAGCATCTTTTCATATGATTCTGGGCCCTCTGTATGTCTTTTTTCGAGAAGTGTCTGTTCATGTCTTTTGCCCATTTTTTTTTTTTAAGATTTTATTTATTTATTTATTTTAGACAGAGGGGAAGGAAGGGAGACAGAGAGGGAGAGAAACAGCAATGTATGGTTGCCTCTCACATGGCCCTCATGGGGACCTGGCCCGCAACCCAGGCATGTGCCCTGACGGGGAATCGAACTGGGACCCTCTGGTTCCCAGCCCGCGCTCAATCCACTGAGCTACACCAGCCAGGGCCCATTTTTTAATTGGGTTTTTTGTCTTCCTGGAGTGGAGTCGTATGAGTTCTTTATATATTTTGGAGATCAGACCCTTGTCTGAGGTATCATTGGCAAATATGTTTTCCCATACAGTTGGTTCCCTTTTTATTTTAATACTATTTTCTTTAACTCCACAGAAGCTCTTTATTTTGATAAGATCCCATTTGTTTATTCTTTCCTTTATGTCCCTAGCTCTAGGGGACATATCACTGAAGATGTTGCTGCGTGGAATGTCTGAGATTTTCCTACCGATGTTTTCCTCTAGAACTTTTATGGTGTCATGACTTATATTTAAGTCTTTTATCCACCTTGAATTTATTTTTGTGTATGGTATAAGTTGGTGCTCGAGTTTCATTTTTTTGCAGGTAGCCATCCAGATTTCCCAACACCATTTGTTGAAGAGGCTATTTTTATTCCATTTTATGCTTCTGCCCCCTTTGTTGAAGATTAATTGCCCGGCCAGTTATCTTTTACCAGACAACTGTAATAGCTTCTGAGCTAGCCTCTCCATTTTCACTCTGGCCTTGCATTC
>PVJI01032177.1:0-12456 GCA_004026765.1 Micronycteris hirsuta
CTTGAAAACTACTAAAGTTGGTTTCTCAGGAAGGTTTTCTAAGCCACTCTGGCCTTCGTTAAGTATTCTGATGCTTTACAGCTGTGGTCTTATAGCTATGACAAAAGTACATCACCAGAACCAAACTATGGAACTTCAGGGATGCAGTAAATTTTATACCTGGCAGAAAAGTGGGGGCCATTGAAATTTTAAGAAGAAAACACTGATTTTAAAACCTTTATAAAGCTTATTATTTAGCTACCTAGAAATTAAAAAAAGAATCTGTAAGCAACTCAGAGTATGTTTAGTCTATTCTTTAATGATATATAACACACCAAGCTCACTATAGCTTGCGCTCTTCAAAGAAGTGTTGGTTTTAGGGTTATCCTTCTACTTGTAGTTTCTTTATCTTTATTTTCTTCTTCTCACTTGGTTTTTCCCATGTCACAGTTATCATCATTTTCTGTGCCTTGCACTGGCAAGTATAATACTCATCCTGGCACTGGATGTTCATGGGAAAAAAAACAGTTAAAGCTGCTCTTTAAGAATTTTAGCTGTAATACCATCACTTAGCATTCAAAATGTAAGAATTTCAGTACAAAAGTGATTGAAGAATGAGTCTTTGGAAGTTATTTTCCATTTCCTTTGCTATCTTGTTGCTTAATGCATTCTGAGTGATATTCTTCCTCTTCTTCCAATCTGTTTGGCACCCAGTATGGCCCATAACCTGTAGCCCGTGGGAAAAGAAGGGATCAGAATCATCTGGGCAGAAGCTCATTCTGTATGTTTTAGTCAACACTATTTGAGAAATATTCATTAGGTTCGAAGAGAAATTGTACTGTGAAACTGATAGGCTCATCAGCATTTGAGTATTTATGCTGAATATCTTTAAGATACTCTAAAATGTGTTCATTGGTTTTCTATTTATTTTTTAATTAAAAGAATTCTTTAATTGATTTTAGAGAGTGATAGAGGAAGGGAGAGAGAGAGAGAGAAACATCAATCTGTTGCTCCGCTTACCTATGCACTCATTGGTTGCTCCTTCTATGAGCACTGACCTGGGTTTCAACCCACAACCTTAGTGTATCAGGACAACACTCTAACCAGCTGAGCCACCCTGCCAGGTTACAGGTTTCTGAACCACATTACTCAGCAACTCTGCAATCTTCATACTTTCATGTCAAAATAAAGAATCCTTTTAGGGAAGCCTTTATTGTTAGACTTTTGCTCAACTTTTGTCTTCTTTTCTCATTACCTCAACAGCTGTCCCCTCGACACCTGGTTTCCATTTATTTTCATCTTCTATAGGCTGATAAGATAATTTTGTACATCTTATCAAACAGAGGTCAATAGGGATAGACATATTTTCTCTCAGTATCAGGAAACACTTTAAAAAATTGGATTTTATTTCTGTCTGTTCTGAGGGCATTAAGTCACTGCTTAACAACATTAGGCAAGTCCTGAAAGAAGTTTGCACCTGCTTCAACTGAATCATCACATCTTTTTTGAGAAGCTTCATCAGCCTGAGGAATTTGCCTCCTCTCAACAGTTTTTTTCTTCCTTCCTGTCTTCAGCAACATCGCGGGCTTCCTCTTTTGTCACACCTTCTGATGCAGGAGCCACAGTCTCCATAGCAGAAAAGCGAGCCTCCTGGGCACAGCTTGAGGGTCTTTTGCTCATCCAACTCAGTGCCTTTATTTTCCCCATCGTTATGTGTGAGGCCAAGTTACTCAAGTGTCCTTCATCTCTAATTAAGTCAGGGAGTCTAGGATAGTGTGGATCGTGAAAGATGATGAGCAGTCCCTCAGCACCATATTCTATCTTTATGGTACCACGTTGCCAGATTCCTCCTCTTGGCCTTCAGGAGATGCTTCCTCGGCATCAAGGTTAATGTCTTAAACATTCCTCTGGACATCGCCAATATCTTCCCCACCCCTCCATCCTTCAGAGCAGATGCTTCATGGTGGCAAATGGGAGCCGGTTTTATGTTGCTTTCAACACACATGTTAGGAGAACCCACATACCTCCTCAATAGCTATAATGAGAAGCAGAGGCACAGGTGATGGCAAACAATGATGGAGGCAGCCATATGCAAATATTTAAGACAGGTAGCTTTCAACAAACAATATGATAGGTGTAAATGCCACCAAGGGGAGAGAGTGTTTCTTTTCACTAACACGAACTCCAATCAAACTTTTTAACCTTTTGGTCCCAGGTCAAAGAGATAGCATGGTTTTGAGTAAACTGTTCTGGAGATCAATGGTCAGATATGAATGAAAATGTTTCAGGTCTGGAAGGGACCTTAGAAAGCATGGACTCAGTGGTTCTCCAAACACAGGTTTTGTAGGAATCACCTGGAAGGCTCATTGGACAACAGGTTGCTGGGTCCCACTCCAGAAGTCAGGGTTCCATGGATCCGGTGTGACCTGAGGATTCACATTTTCCACAAGTTTCCAGGGGAGGCTTTTGCTGTTGGTCTGGGCACTGTCCTTTGAGAAACACAGGTCTAATCCAACTTCCTCATTTCACAGGTGGCTCAATTGAAGCAGGTGGCTCAACTATAGCTTGATTCTAGAGTTGGTTTTAATGCTAATTTACCAGTTGCTATGAATTTGCAATCTCATCTAGGTTTTCTGTGCCTCAGTTTTCACATCTACCAAGTTAGGGTAATAACCTGTGTCCTACCTACCCCACAGAGTTAATTTACAGGGTGGCCACAGTTAGGCACTTACTCCAGCCTTCAGCAGCAATCCTCTAAGGTGGGTTTGGAGCAGTCACATGGTAATCTGGTCCATGAACTTAAACATTCTCCAGCTGGCTACTGGGTCAGAGGTTATACTCTGACTTCCCTTTTGTTGAGGACAGAAAGAGGGAGATGCTCTCAAATTGGGGGTAGGACAGAAACCATTTATTCTTTTTGTTGTATTTTTCTCAATTTATGTTTTCCTCTTAGATTTAGGTAATATTTCTGAGTATATTGGTTTTGCTTTTTTGTGTAAACTTTCCCAGTATTTTCCTTTTCTTTGTCTTCCATACTCTTTAGTTTAATAAAATTCTTCGCATTTGTCGATAAGATTCTTCTCATTTTTGGTCTGAATTTTTACCATGTGTACCTTTATCTATCTGGAGTTATATTGGTATGTGATGTGAAGTTCAGATCTTTTTTTTGAAACAGCTAACTTCTGACATCACTTGTTCAGTTAATCCCTTCCTTCTCCCTTGATGTGTGTCTCTGCACTCTGTGCACTCTATCATTTTCTTGGAATGTTGAATAGGTTGGATTTAAAGTTGTGTCCAAGCCCATTTTTTTTTTAGATGGGGAAGCTGAGGTCCAGAGAAGTAAAATGGTTTTCCTAAGATTATGTTAGTTAATGGAGATGCCATGAATAAAACCAAGATCTGACTTCTAATCTGAAGTTGAGGTAGGTTTTCTTCTTGTCTGTCCACCTTTATTTGTGGAGATTGGCTAATGTCTCTTTACTTTCATCATGTGGGAATATAACCTATGTTATTTAATACTTTAAGAGCTACTAACTGCCATATTTTTAATGCAAATCCCTTAAATTTTAAATTAGTATTTGAGCCAAACACAATATGTTTTCTGCTCACATGTGACCACGAATTGCTAATTTTTGACCTTTTAAAGTATTTTTTTTTGTATTTTAAAAGTAATTTTAGCAGTGGCATGGAATTTTTAGCCTGACCTCTATTCTACCTTTCTCAAACATGGATCCTCCAGCTATGAACAGAAGAGAAGCATTTCCTTACTTCTTTTATTTCTCTTTCTTCTCCTCCCAATAACCTAGGGGAACAACTTGTATTAATATTCCTGTAAGAGACCAGCTGAATTAGACTAAGTTAGCTTATGTAATTAATGCCATTTATGATAGTTCCCTGATTTTATTAACTTGAATTGTAATCTAGGATTAGACTAATACATGGCAGGTTACCTTTCATTATGGTTCTTGGAGTGATAAAAATGCAAGGTCCCTAATTGACTTAGTGAGATAACGGAGATCCAAGTGTACTAGATTTTAAGGGAAACTAGTGTAGTAATTGCATACTAGTGACACTTCCTTTCATTTAGCCTTGCTTTAACTTGGACACAGCCCTGGCACAGATTTTGATACCTGTCCTTTATCTATAGCAGTTTTATAGAAATATTTTGAAACTTCCGACTTCCTGTCTGAATTACAGTTCATTAACAAGGGTATTGTTAATATTCAGACAGTGGGCCATGGATGCACTATTTAATTAGGAAAGTGATAGTTGAGGGAGGACTAAGAGATTTTATAATAGGGAGAGTAAAAAGACCAAGCATTTAAGGGATGGTATGACTTTTTGTATTGGAATATAAAGGTTCTTATAAAAGTGTTTCCCTTGGTTATGCCACATGATCTTTCGGGAATGGCATATAATTTGATGGTAAGATGGAGAAGAACACCTAATCTATTTCTCTCCAACTCTGTTCCTTCCTCCCTAGTTCAAACTTTAAGAAACTATCACCTTGAGCCCTGGGTGGTGTGGCTCAGTGGATTGAGTGCCAGTCTGTGAACCAAAGGTTTGCTGGTTCGATTCCCAGTCAGGACACATGTCTGGTTTGCAGCTTGGGTCCCCAGTTTGGGGGTGGGGGCGTTTGAGAGGCAAACACATGTTGATGTTTCTCTCCCTCTCTTTCTCCCTCCCTTTCCCTCTCTAAAAATAAATAAATAAAATCTTAAAAAACAAAGAATCTCTCACCTTAATGGTAGCAATATCATAAGAACTGGTCTCCCTGCTTCCACCATTTCCATCTTTAAGTCTATTCTCAATACAACAGTTAGAGTGATTTGGTTAATTTGTAAACCAGATTCTGTCCAAAATTCTCCTTCCAGTGCCTCTCATATCATGTTAAGTAAGACCAAAGTAATTCCAATAGCCTTGTAGAGCTCTCCATGATCTGGACTGTCATTCCTTGTCTGACCTCATATCCTCCTGCTTTCCTCATTACTCTGTCCCAGTCCTATTTGCTGTGACTCTATGACATGAACCAGGCATTTTCTTCCACAGGACCTTTGCCTTGGTTTTCCCTCTGCCTGGAATCTTCTTCTGAATATGTGTATGCCTAGTTCCCTCACCTTCTTCTCTTATTTAATCAAAGGTCATCTAACTGAGGCCTTCCCTCATTATTCTAAGTTGAAGTCTTCTATGAACACTTCTACTCCCCTTTCCCTGTTTTATTTTCTTATCAGATTATATCACTTTCTAACCTATTCTATATTTATTTGTTTACAGTTTAGAAAGATGTCTCTGGGCAGGGCAGGAGAGTCTTGGGCCCACAAGGTGAGATCTTCTTCATGAGACTAAGGAACATTTTCTTTGAGGTTTCTTAAATGTTTTTTTTTCTGCATGTATTGAGATAATAATAAGATTTTCCTTTACTTTTGCTGTGGGAATTACATTATATGGGGTTTTCAATGAACCAGTTTCTGGCTTTTTTGGTCTTCTCTATTTTATGTTTAATTTTTATTTCATTCATTCTGGTCTTTATTATTTCCTTTCTTTTACATTCTTTGAGTTTAATCTTATTCCCTTTTCCTGATTGTTGAGGAGGCTACTTAGATTTGTATTGATTTTTCAGCCTTTCATCTTTTATAAGATATGTATGTGAGGCTAAGATCACCTTCACGGGTGTGCCACCTATGCAGTCACACAAGGCCCCATACTCAGAAGGTGTGGCAGTTCTTTCCACATGCGTGTAAACACGCAGTTCCGGAATTTATGCGTTTTGAGCGCAGCTCCACGTGATTCCCGTGTGGGCAAGTGTGGATCATGTCTGTGGAATAGGAATTCTCTAATATGAATTTGGCAAAAATGTATCTTAAGAAATTATCTGGCTTGCTGAGACTCCTCTTCCCCAAAGTCAGGAAGCTTAAGTTAATAAATCACTGCCTCAATGTTCTATGGTCCTAAAAGTTAACAGCCCTAGCTAGCTTACCCTCAATTTACTTGTCTCCAGTTTAATGTATACCCTGGTCCTGTCTGCCACCGGACCTGAATTTACATCCTAATGCTCTGTTAATGAGTAAACCTACCCTTGTTCTGCATAAGTCCATGAATAATCAATCCAATGTAAATGTGTCCTAAAACTTTAATAAAAACCCCGGCTAAGCTACCCACGAGGCCTTTTCCCAAGGTGGAGGAATTGGTCCCGTGGCTCCGGACTCTCTTCTCTCCGCGTGTCTCGGTATTAGATTCTTTTACGCATCGAGTTGCGGTCACCCACGGGTTTCGCTGGGACGAAATCCCCACGACAAGAAGGACTCCTGCTTTATTTAATGCTGTTACCATCTTGCAATTCTTAATACAAAGATAAAATTTTTGTGTTTTTTTTGTGAGCTTCCTTTTTATTTATTGAATGATAGATTTTAGAAAGAGGAAGAGGGGGAAAGAGAAACATCTATTTGTTCCACTTATTTGTGCATTCTTTGGGTTGATTCTTATATGTGCTCTGACTGGGGATGGAACCCACAACCTTGATGTATTGGGACAATGCTCTAACCAACTAAACTACCCAGCCAGGGCTAAATAGTGAGCTTCCTTTGAGTTAGAGGTGGCCTCAGATGCTCCTTCTACAATAAAGTCCCACTTATGAGGGACTTTATAAAGGGACTACAATGAGTCCCACTTATAAAGTCCCTCCCCATCCTGGTGTCAAAGCCATTTATTTAGTAGGAGGGCCAGGAGGTACAAGGCCCCACTCACTTGTAGGCATCTTTGTGGCAGGTGACAGCTTGTTGGGCCTACACACACCCTGCCAATGGAGCGGACAGGCAGAGGGTAAGGCTGCTTTTGGAGTAACCTAGGCCAGGGTTGGCTCACAAGAGCCTAGCAGTATCCACAGAAATCCAGAGGCCCAATGCCTACTGCTGCCATTTAAGGCCCTAGTCTGGTTGTGAGGTCAGCATACCCCATCAAGTAAGGGATCCCAGCAACAAATACATGTCTGACGTAGGAAAGCAAGGCTGCCCAGCTTGTGGCAGCCCCAACAATAATCCTCAAGGGTTGGTCTTGGCCTCTAGTCCTGGCTGAGGAGAAAAGAAACCCCCTGCAGCCCCATGGAAGAGAGTCCCTTAAAATTGTGTTTTTAAAGTGAATTCTAATGGCACAACAGAACATGCATATGAGCAGAGCAAATATGTACAATATATGTATCTGAAGTTCCTTGCTTCCCTTTTTGCATATAGTTTTGTGATGCTCTGTGCAATCAGGATTCTGGCATTACATAATTTAAAGATGATCAGTAAAGACACAGGCTAAAATTAAAAATTTTATTTCCTTAGAATTACATTAAATAGCAAATAAGAAGCACCATGGCAAGATGAGAGAGGCTTTGGCAGAAAGGAGAAAGCTTTATATATTTTCTATTTTTTTTGGCTTAAACAGAAGAAATTTATTTCCAAGATCAAGGTGTTGGCAGTGTTTACTTGGACTTTCTCCCCTGCCTTTGTGAACAAAGGGCCATACATTTTCATTTTGCCCTGAGCCTGGAAAATTATGTAGCCAGCACTAACAATCTCTGGTCCATCTCAGGTTCACCCTTACTCCTAGAAAATACCACTTTTTCTGGGAGGTTTACTAAGATCTCTCTTCTTTGTGGTACCTGAACTCCAGATTTTAGTCTCCCAGCCTTGGGAGTCTATAAAAAACCCTGCTCATCTTCTCGCCCTCTCAGATGCTTCTTTCCAAATTATAAGATATTTCTAGGGGAAATGTGGTTCTTAAAACTGGGTTTTCTTCTCTCAGATTTTGGCCCTCTGATTCTTTGTTGTCTTGGGCAGGTGTCCAGTGCCTTAAAAACAGATTTAAAATATTCTATATAGCTTTTCTAATTGTTCTGAATGCAAGGGTAATACAAATTACCTAGTAGCTATTATTTAATGTGGAACTCACTTGTATTTTTATGATGCATTTTTTATTTCCTTTGAACTTGTACCATTATCTTTTACCTTTGTCATTTCTTATTGTATTCACTTGCTTATATATTCACTTCAGAAAATGTGTGCATTGAGTACCTACTATGTGCTATTTATTACACATTCAAGACTAAGAGAACAAAATGTCATCTCATTTTTGCCCTGGCTGGTGTAGCTCAGTGGACTGAGCGCAGGTTGGGAAGCAGAGGGTCCCGGTTCGATTCCCAGTCGGGGCACATGCCTGGGTTGCGGGCCAGGTCCCCAGTGAGGGCCATGTGACAGGCAACCATACATTGCTGTTTCTCTTCCTCTCTCCCTCCCTTCCCCTCTCTCTAAAAAATAAATAAATAAAATCTTTAAAAAATTATAAAAAAAATGTCATCTCATTTTATTAGATTACCATGGATTCTTTAAAGAAGTGTTGATATCTACATTTACTATATGAGAACTCAGAGGTCCTAATAACTAAATGTCTTGCCCAAGGTCAAAAAGGGCAGAGTTTGTAGCAGAGCTTGGGACTTGATCTTGGAACACTTAACCCTTTTTGAGAGTTCTTTTCACTATACTTAATTGCTTGCTAGAACCTTAAAATCTGAGGGCCAGAGAGACTTTGGCTTACCATAGCTTAGAAACAGATCACACAATTCAAAAAAAGACAGTGTGAAATGGTATGAAAAAGTCCCTAAATGCCTTATCCTTATGGTAGATTACTTTTATTAATCAGCAGCCATCACATTCCATCATTTTTGTATAGTGCTTAAAAGTTTACCTTATAGTTTCACAAAGTCATTTTAAAGGTTGGTATAGGGAGATAGTACCCTGTAATAAAGATGGCTTTGCATTGAGCTTCTCTGTAAGACTTAATTTTGCCTAAGTTGGATCAAACTTTGCATAATAGTAGATAGAGTCCAGAATTCTAGAGTGTTTGAAGTTAATTTAGAGGTTATCTAGGTCAAATTATCTAATAAACAAATGTAAATAATATATACAAGCACATAAGTCTATCTTCTTAATTCTGAAAGGGCATTAATGAAATCACTAACAGTAATCCAGATAGAATAGGAAGAAATATGGTTTATTGAAAACATAATAACCCCAAAGACTCCTTCAAAAGATCAAATTAATGGCTGACATGTCTTATATATTTTTCTGCAACTATGAACCCCACATAATTTGTAAGAGTAAATCACATAGAGAAAGCAATATTTGGAATTTGGGGTTCCTGGCCTTTATGAGCTTTGGCAAAATAATGGAGTAATATTACCCTTCATTTTTTTAAACCATTTGTTGTCTTTATCTATTCACCTCAAAAGACAGTGTGGTCTTTAGGGAAGAGAATGTAAGTCGCTAGCAGAAGCTAACATACAAAACTAAGGTTTTTGGTCTCTACAGTTGGAATGTAGATGAGTTTCCTATTGTTGTGTACTGAAAGGTATTCTTTTTGCCCGCTCCCACCTCACACTCTTAGGCAAATTATAGTCCTGTGAGAAAAAAGCAAACAAATGTTGCCAGCAGGATCTGTGAGGCTGATGCTGCTTTTTCCTTCTTTCTTCCTGGGATGACCAGTAGTCATCCAACACTTCCAACTTCCTGGGAGCTTTGGTAATACAGGAGAAATATTACCACAGGCTAGTGTTTTGTTTTGTTTTTTTTTTTAACTTGGCTGTGGATAAGAATAAAGTGGAGGAACATTTTAAAAATACAGATTTCTAGTCATAATTAGTGGGGATTAAGTCCTTGTACTTTAACAAGTGATACAGGTCATTTTGATGCATAAAGAGTTTGAGAACTATTAGAATTTAAGGTCATGGTTTTTACAGTCAGGTGAGCCTCAATTCACATTCAAGCTTTGACACATACTAACTGTACTTACAACCCAATTTTCCTTGTTATTATACCCTTCCATTCCCATACAATCCTGTGTGATAATCATCTTTTGACTGCATATGCTCAATTACATAGTTGTCTAGTTTCTTCTTTCTAGAGTAGGGAAAAAATCAAATTCATCAGCTTAATAAGGTAGAAGTTTATTTTTAATTCATGGGATAGTCCACCAATGAGTGGACTGGGTCTGGCAGAGTCACTTTCCTTTTCACAGTCACGCACAGAATTAGTTTTTTTTCCATTTTTTTTGCTCCATCATATTCTAGGGTATAGTCATTTGTTTACATGGTTGAAACTGGTTTGCCTCCAAGTTCGTGTTCCTGCTTTCAGGAAAGGGAAAGAAAGTACAGAGCAAATGGTTTCATCTTCAAAGAGATTATATGGAAGTTGCACCCTTCACTTCCACTATCATCTTATTGGCTCAGCTAAGTCACAGAGCCACAGCTAACTGACAGGGAAACTGAGGAATATAATCTCTTATCAGGGCCTTCAAGGACTCAGATAAAACTTGGTGGCACTGTTGTTAAAAGTAGAGAAAGATAAATCTTAGGGGGCAATTCGTTTCTGACACAGACACCAATTTAGGGAAAATTGTGTGGCCTAGTGGTTAATACAATGGGCTTTAGAGGCAGAAACCCGTGTTGGAATATCGGCTTTACACTGTGTATCCTTGAGCAAGCCATACTTAAACCTCTCTGAAATGGTTAATTTTTAAAATGTAGACAATAACAGTATCTCTTTCATAGGATTATTGGGATGATTTTATAATAAAATCCATGTACATTCTTAACATAGTGCCTGGCACACAGTAAGCACTCAATGAGTACTAAGCTGCTATTATTAGTATTTGTATTCACATTAGTATTATTGCAACAGACTCTTTTTTTAAGATTTTATTTTTACTTTTATTTATTTCTTTTTCACATTTTTTAATTGTTGTTTCCATTTTCACCCCACCATGCCCCCCTGCCCCATCCACCCCCACCTCCCACTCTTGAACCTATCCCCTTTGGCTTTGTCCATGTGTCCTTCATACATGTTCCTTGATGGCCCTTCCCCTGTTATCCCCTATTACCCTTCTCCTCCCTCCTCTCTGATAACTGTCAGTTTGTTCTTTATTTCAATGTCTCTGGTTATATTTTGCTTGCTTGTTTGTTTTGTTGATTAGGTTCCACTTATAGGCGAGATCATAAAGTAATTCTCTTTCACTGTCTGGGTTATTTTATATTTCATTTTATAATCTCTGAAATGTTTAAAAATTCTCAAACATGGGAATATACTATTATATGTTTAACAATTCCATACAAAGTTAAATATATTTACTTTACAATGCAACAATTCTAGTCCTAAACTTTTGCTCAAGATAAAATAACAGCCAAAACAGGAAACCTAATATTCATCACTAAAAAATAAATTTATAAAAATATTAGATAGGCATACAATAGTATAATGCTGAACAGTAAAAAATAATGAGCTGCTAATACATGGAGTGAAATTGATAAATCTAAAAAAATGGACTGAGCAAAAAAATCAGAGAAAATAAGATAGACAATGTATAATTCTATTACTATGAGGTTCTAGAAAAGGAAAAAACTAAGATATCATGATAGATATTAAAATAAGTGAGAAACTTTATGGGATGATAAAAATATTTTCTACCTGTAATGGAATGGTGGCTCTACATTTATCATGTATACATTTAACAAAATGCATTAAATTATTATTTTAAAATGATCATTTCACAATATGTAAATTATAAAATAAAAAATAATTACATATATTGCTCTAAAGGCATTAAAATATTTTGATAGATTATACAGGCATATATAAATATAAGATTTAAATGCTTGCAGAAGATCCAGTACTAATATTTAGTAGCCATTACAAGTAGGATATTTATCTTATATAACCTCACTAAATGATAAAATGAGGCAAAAATAAATTCATAAGAAAAATTAACAAACATAAAAGAAATAATGTATTGAAAAATTATAAAAATGATAAAAATAGTACTATTCAATTCATATATGTGAATGATTTAAATTTCTCTAAAAAGACTAGCCAAATAAAAATTATACAGAAAACACTGTAAATAAAATATAAACATTTCTTTCGTGAGAAAGAAAACTTTATGTGAGCAAATTATGAAGGAATCTAGAACTTAAGATAAACAGTTATTAACTCTTAAACCTAAAAAAGTGACTATTTTACAGTGAAAGCTATAGTTAATAAATATTTATGTGTATGTAATAATACAGCAATGTCATGTTTAAAAGACAATGCAGTTAACACAAAATATTAAAATTTTTTTATTATTTTATTACAGTTTTCCCAATTTTTTTCCCACTTTATCCCCCTTCCATCCTGCCCCTGCAACCCTCCAGCATTCCCCACACTTAGTTCACGTCTATGAGTTGTACATATAAGTTCTTTGAGTCTTCTGTTTCCTATACCATTTTTTATCTCACCCCATCTATTTTATGCCTACTAATTATGCTTCTTCTTCCCTGTACCTTTTCTCCGTATTCCTCCTTTCCCCCTCCCCACTGAAATCCCTCTATGTGATGTCCATCTCTCTGATTCTGTTCCTGTTCTGGTTGTTTGCTTAGTTTTTGTTTTTATTGTTTTTCTTTTCTTT
>PVJI01032178.1:0-12462 GCA_004026765.1 Micronycteris hirsuta
ATTTGACTGTAAAGGGGAAAAAGGAGGATTTGAGGACATCAGTATGACAGACGTTTGGCGGAATGTATGCCCAAATATTTCCCTCTTTATTATTTATCTTTTAACCTAGGTCGTGCTTTCACTGCTTTGCTCTCTTGCAGTAGACAAACATATCCTGTGGCTTCCCTTTTTTGTCTGTCATTTAGTCTGTTCAACCTTATACCAGTTCATATCACAACTGCATATAACAGGAAAAGCAAAATAATTGTGGCTTAAACACATAAACATTTGTTTTTCCACAAAAAATTCTGGAGGAGCCAGTTCAGGACTGGTTAGGAGATTCCAAAGAATCTTCAGGAATCCAGAATGTTTCTACTCCTTCACTCTCACCTTGAGGCTTCTTTCTTGAAGGTCATCTCATGGCCCAGTTACAACTGCTGGAGCTTCATCCAGCATGTCTGCATTCCTGGCTGCAGCAATGAGCAGGAGAAGAGCAAAAAAGACCCAGCTCCCAGGTTTGGCTCCTGGCAAGTTAGCTTTCCTGGAAGTCACCCACGTTTTCACTTATATTTCTTTGCCCAGACATGGCCACACCTACAAAGAAGGGAGGCTGGGAAATACAATCTTTTAGGTGGGGGATGTTTTCACCCCAAGTAAAATCTAAGCTCCTTAATTAAGTAATAACTTCAGGATGAATAACTGCAAGGTAGCAGAGAGTGGTGTCTGCCACGCTCTATTACATCGTCCCATCCCTAAATATAGGATTTGTCCAAGGATCTTTCTCCAACTTTTCTCTCTTCCTTTTCTCAACACCTCGCTTTCAGTATTTTTGTCCAAGGTAGATATCAGCTATTACCTCTTTGACAGCCTGTCTCTGGTTTCACTTTCGATCTCTCCTGTAAGGTACTACCAAGTTCATCTCACCAAAGTCCCGACTGAATGCTCTCCATTGCCTACCAAGCAAGTTCAAGCTTTCCAGTAAGGCTCTGCCCCTCTACATCAAGCTTGATCTACTTTCAATGCCCTTTCCCAGTGCCCTCTGTGCATACAGTACTTTTAAAGTCAACTTCTGCTTTTCTCCAAATACAATTTGCCTTTCCAGCCTATTTTTCTTTGGGTGGAAAGCCCCTATTAGTAAATCCATCTGGTAAAACCCTACTCATCTTGTTAAAGGAGGTATAGTGACAGGAAGACACAGCTAATGCCAGAGACATGGTACCAAGAAGGGAGGGAACAGGGGAGAAATACCATGACTTCTCTCTGCTTAGCATTTAATCTCTGGCTGGTGTTTCTCAATGGCTAAATCCATCAGAGGCAAGCCAGACAGGGAGGTGGGTGTGGTGCCTGGGATCAGCCTACTGGGGCAGGAGCGGGACAGAGAAAGGCAGGGAATAGAGCTGGGAGCAAGTGGAAAATAACCAACCCAACATGTAATAATGATATATAAATTTGAATATTTAATGACTGTTAATTTTTCCTTGTAACATTAAATTCAGAAAGAATGTAATTTGAGTGATCCACTGGAATGTCGATTTTATGGTGTCCAGGATAGATGGGTAGAAAGTTGCAGTTCACTTTTTATTGTTGACTTTTTAGTGTTGTGTGTTAAACAGAAAGAATCAACATATTGATGAATACATGGTTGACACTTCCTGTTCCCATGGCTTAGTTTAAATTGAAGTGTAAGGCTCTTCATTAGAAAGAAGGCTTACATGGATTATTAACCTGATTACTTGGTTATCTGATATGAAATGTAAACATACTTGGGAAATTTGAACAGTTTTATTTATTAATGTCCAAGAGTGACCCTTAGTTAGGAAGAGAGAATGCTTGAGGGCACAAACGTGGTGCTTTCTCGGAGCCTCTCCTACAGCACAAGGGGGCAGAGAAACACACCACGTGACCTTCGTTTGTCAGACTGAGCTCATTCTGAGCCCACGCCTTGGAAGCTTTCTCATCTTCTAAGGCTGATATTGTAGAGCTTTCTCAGTTCTGAAGTGAGGGATGGAGAGAGGGAGAGGAAGAACCTTTTTAGTGGATGTGTCAATAAATCTGTAAATCCGCATGCACTTCTGATCTCAGGTTGAAGGAGGATTTCAAAATAAATTTTTTTGATGTACAATATTATGTTAGTTTCAGGTGCATGACCCAGTGATTAGAGACTTATATAACTTACGAAATGATCACCCTGACAAATCTAGTACCCATCTGACACCCTACATAGTTACTACAGTATTATTGACTGTATTCCCTATACTGCACTCTATATCCCTGTGACTACTCAGTAACTGTCAATTTGTGCTTCTAATCCCATTACCTTGAAAAAGCACCCCCAACCTCCCTCCCCTCTGGCAACTGTCAAAAAGTATTCTGTATCTTAAGTCTCTTTCTGTCATGTTTGTCTGTTTATTTTGTTCTTTAGATTCCACATGTAAATGAAATCATATGATACTTGTCTTTGTCTGACTTATTTCACTCAGCACAATACCCTCTAAGTCTGTACTTGTTGTGGCAAATGGCAAGATTTCATTTTATTTATCCATTTGTCTATTGATAAGTACTTACCTAGGTTGCTTCCACATTTTTGGTTATTGTAAATAATGCCACAATGAACATATAGATGCATATGTCTTTTTGAATTAGTGTAAAAATTTCAGGATTCTTTGGATAAATACCTAGAAATGCAATTTCTGAATTCTTTTTTGTCTGTTGTTATAACCTTTGTTTCAAAGTCTATTTTTGTCTAAGTATTGCTACTCAACTTTTTTTTGTTTTTTAAATTTTCATTAAATATCTTTTCCCATCCCTTTACTTTCAGTCCGTGTGTGTTTTTTGATCTGAAATGAATCTCTTATCGACACTATATGTATGCGTCTTTTCTCTTATTCATTCTGCTGCTCTGTGTCTTTCGACTGGAGCATTTCATCTATTTGCATTTAAACTATTTGTTGATAAATTTGTATTTATTCCTATTTTATTATTTATATTATTTATCTTTTTTTTAAGAAGACCCTTTAACATTTTGTGTAATACTGGTTTAGTGGTGATAAACTCCTTTAGCTTTTTCTTGTCTAGGAAGCTTCTTCTCTCTCCTTCAATTCTAAATGATAGCTTTGCTTGGTATAGTGAGCAATCCTGGTTGTAGGTTCTTGTTTTATTTACTGCCAATCCAAAACAAAGGTTCTGTTGAGAAATATCAGCTGATAGTCTTATGGGAACTCCCTTAAAGGTAACTGACTGCTTTTCTCTTGCTGCTTTTAAGATTCTCTCTTTGGCATTTTAATTATGTGTCTTTGTGTGGGCCTCTTTGGATTCATCTTGTTTGGAAATGTCTGTGCTTACTGGATTTGTATGCATATTTCCTTTGCCAAATTAGGAAAGTTTTCTGTAATTACTTTTTAAAATAAGTATTTAATTCTTGCTCTCTCTCTTCTCCTTCTGGCACCCCCATGATGCAAATATTGATATGCTTGAAGTTGTTCCAGAGGCCCCTTGAACTATTCTCAGTTTTTGGATTTTTTTTTTTTTTTTTTTTTGCTGTTCTGATAGGATATTTTCTGCTATCTTATCTTTCAGATTGTTGATTCATTCTCTACTTCATCTAATCTACTGTTGACTCCTTCTAGCATATTCTTCATTTCAGTTATTGTATTTTTCATTTCTGACTAGTTCTTCTTTTTGGTTTTCTATCTCCATTTTTATGTTTTCTATCTCTTTGTTAAAGTTCTCATTGAGTTGATCTATTCTTCCCCTAAGTTTGTTGAGAACCCTTATAACCAGTGTTTTAAACTCTGCATCTGGTAGATTACTTGTGTCTATATCATTTAATTCCTTTTCTGAAGTTTCGTCCTGTTCTTTCATTTGAGACATGTTTCTTTGTCTCCTCATTTTGGCAGCTTCCCTGTGTTTACTTCTATGTTTAGGTAGAGCTTTTTAGATCTCCTGGTCTTGATAGAGTGGCCTTATGTAGTAGGTGTCCTGTGCTGCCCAGTGGTGCATCCTTCCTAGTGACCCAAGCAGGGTGCTCCACATGCACCCCTTGTGGACTGTGTACACCTTGTGTTGTAGATTGTTGTTGGCACATCAATGGGAGAGGTCGACCTTCAGGCTGATCAGCTGTGAGGACTGACTGCATTTACAAGGAAGGAGCTTCTGTGCAGGGGTTTATGCCATGGAGCAGGAATCACTTTAGCAGGGCTCTGGTGCCTGATGAGTTTGCCTCTTGAGTGTGTCACACATGGAAATGGTTGGGTGGTGCTTAGGCATGATCTGAAGCTGTCCACTGGGTGCAGGCCAAGGTCAGCCCCCACCTGTGCCCTGCCCAGAGCCACCTGGCGTGAGTGATCTTTGTATGGCTGCTAATTACGCTGGACTTAGAGGTGCCCAGGAGAGGCCAAGCTATGAAGCAAGGCCAACTGCCTTTAGTCCCAGGCTTGGGGTTGCTTAGTGAGAAATATAGAGCATGCTGAGACCAGATACTGCTTGTTTGAGAGAGTTTAGGGAAGTCAGAAGCATGATCCAAGACAGGATGTTCATGTGGGAAAGCCACTAAAAATAGCTTGGGCCTATAAGTTGGGTGGGGTGAGGTCTCAGAGAATCATCAGGATGGGGTGGACAAATTTAGCCAGGTTGATAGAGTCTCAGATATGGTGCCCACCTGTGATCTCCATGAGGGAGGGCTCAGAAAAAGAATGATGGCATTTCTGTCTGACAGAAGCTGCCCCTCCAGCCCTCATCCCAAAGCCAGACAATTCAGTTGCTCCTCACATATCCCTGGCACTTCTGAGGTGCTGCCCCAGCTCTGGAGCTTAGAGCAAATAGGTCCATCAGCAAGTAACTCTGTATGTAGGACCTTTAAGAGGAACATCTGGGACTGCAGGAGTTCTCTGCCTCACTCAGCCATGATTTCCACTGGTTTTTACAGCCAGAAGTTATAGGGACTTCTATTTTTTCTCACAAGAATCTTGGACTGGGGGGTCTAGTGTAGGTCTGAGATATGTGCTCCTCAGGGGGGACCTCCACAGCTGAGATAACCCTCTGGATTTTTAACTGCCACAGGTGGGTGTGGGGCCAGCCCCTTCAGAGTCTCTGTCTTTCTTACCAGTCTCCATGTGGCTTCTTCTGTACATCCTTAGTTATAGGACTTCTGTTCAGCTAGACTTCCGGTGTTTCTCAATGATGATTCTATAGTTTAGTTGTAATTTTGATGTGGTTGTGGGAAGATTTGAGTACTGCATTACCTACTTTACCATCTTGATTGGAAGATCCTACATAAAGTTTGAATTAATTTAATACATGGAATCCTCCAAGTCCAAATAACCCTCCCAAGCAAAGATATAAAATAGCTGAGGTTAGCTTTTACCAGAAACTCTTGAATTTTATTTTTATTTTACTTTTCCCCCCAAATTTTGTCACAATATATAGATCTCCTCAGGAGAGCAGTTTTCTGTGAGATAAAGACAGACGATCAAAGCTGGAATTGCATCAGCTTCCGTCTGTCACACTTAAGACAATGCTCATTCCCATGGTGAGTTTGTCTCCAGGAAAATTTGTTCATGGAAAGATGGAACAGTGATGTGACTTTTGCTAAAGCTGCTAAACTAGAAACCAAAAATCTTTAAGCTGAAAATGTGATTTGAATTTCATATAAAACCAGTTTCTTTTTAAAGTAGTTTTAAGAAATGTAGTTATCTCTTCTATGTCTTATAATTAAAAATGGCAAGTGAGGATCATTTATTGAATGAATTCAAGTAAAGTATAGGTAATTCAATAGTCAACTTTTCTGGCTATGGAAGTAAAATTAGCTTTCTTTACAGCCCAATTTTTAAAAATCCTTAAATATAATCTTTTTAATCTCATAATATTAACTCAAAATAATTATTATGAAAAAATATGTATTTATACTTGACTAATACTTTTAAATTCATGAAATATTATTTTAGAATTTTGTATGAAAAAATTAAAATGCTTATTTTGTTTTCTTTTGTTTTAATGAACTTAGCAAAAAATTAAAAGAAAAAAATGTATACAGTGAAAAATTTCCTTCTGATTTCTTCAGTTGACATTGGAAGCCTGTACAGGGAACTGCTTTGGAATACTTAGAAGAGATTTTTAAAAATCAAGAACTTATACTGATTTTTATCAGATTCCTTTTCTCTTCTAGAACTGTGCTGTCCCATGAAGTAACTACAACTTCATGTGGCCAGCTAGTGAGCGTTTGAAATGTGGCTAGTGTGATTGAGGAACTGAAATTTTAATTTAAATTAAATTGGAATGTATTTCAATTAAATATCAGTCCAGAAAACTGTATAAACTGAAGGTTCTCTCCCTATATTTTCTTAGAATGCATACTGTGTGAAGCAGAATTTCCAAAATATGGGAGTGTACACAGATGACTGTGAACTTCCACACGATGTCCTGGGAGGGAAAGGTTATGCTGCTGTTGAACCCACTGCCTGCCCAGGTCCTGGTGAACCATAGCACTCGATATCTGTAAAAGGATAAAATGTTGCTTGGGGTAAAGATCACAGTTTCTTCCCTTCACCCCCATACCCCACCTAGTTTTATTTATTTATTTATTTGTTTATTTTGTTCTTTAATATATTTTATTGATTATTCTGTTACAGTTGTCCCATCCTCTGCCCCACACCCTTCCCCCTTCCCCGCCCTTTAGTTTTTGTCCATGGGTCATACACATAAGTTCTTTGGCTTCTACATTTCCTATACTATTCTTAACCTCCCCCTGTCTGTTTTCTACCTACTGCTTATGCTACTTATTCTCTGTATTTTTTCCTCTTCTCTTCCCCTCTGTCTTGAATTCTGGCCAGCAGGGTTCATATGCCATGGCAGCACGTGAATAAATTCACACATAATACACTGGACTAGAAATTCCGGACCACACGACCCCTCCATTATCACCTGGGAGAGGCCCCGAGCGTTGTGTCGACCAGCTTTTTATTGCTGTTCTAGGACATCAGAATGGTCTTCATTAACTATGCATAGATTATAGATTTACATTAGGTGGTAGATGCCCAAAACGGTGCATCAAAAGGATAGATATGCAAATAGAAAGACAATAGGCTTGGGCTGAACTCAAAAGGATTGTCAACACTGGTCTGAGGAAGCTAGGCATGTATTAGCATAAGTTCTTTTGATTCAGGGAGAGAGAGGTTTTAGCATGAGCAACTTTTAACTCTAGGAAACACACCATCCTGATTTACCCACAGAAAATTCTGCTGTCACACATGTGGGTCCTACTTGCTGTCCCATGTTCCACGGGAGTGTTTTTCTTTCTTAGACGTGAAACATTAGAGCTACATTTCCCACGGTGAGATGCATGAATTTCCTTTACCCCTCCCACTCCCCTGTTGAAATCCCTCCATGCCTTATATAAATCCCTTTAACATTTCATATAATAAAGGCTGGGTGATGATGAACTTCTTGAACTTGACCTTATCTGAGAAGCACTTTATCTGCCCTTCCATTCTAAATGAAAGTTTTGCTGGATAGAGTATTCTTGGATGTAGGTCTTTGCCTTTCATGACTTGGTGTACTTCTTTCTAGCCCCTTCTTGCCTGAAAGGTCTCTTTTAAGAAATCAGCTGACAGTCTTATGGGAACTCCTTTGTAGGTAACTGTCTCCTTTTCTCTTGCTGCTTTTAAGATTCCCTCCTTATTTTTAACCTTGGAAAATGTCATTATGATGTACCTTGGTGTGTTCCTCTTTGGGTCCTGCTTCTTTGGGACTCTCTGAGCTTCCTGGACTTCCTGAAAATCGATTTCCTTCACCAGCTTGGGGAAGTTCTCCATTGTTTGTTCAAATAAGTTTTCAATCCCTTGGTCTTCCTCTTCTCCTTCTGGCACCGCTATGACTCAGATGTTGGGATGTTTAAAGATGTCCTGGAGGTTCCTAAGCCTCTGCTCATGTTTTTGAATTCCTGTCTCTTCATTCTTTTCTGGTTGAATGTTTTTTTCTTTCTGCTGGTCCACTCTGTTGATTTGAGTCCCAGTTTCCTTCTCATCCCTATTGGTTCCCTGCACATTTCCCCTCATTTCCTTTAGCGTATCCTTCTTTTGTTCATCTATTTTGCAAACAAATTCAACCAAGTCTGTGAGTATCCTGATTACCAGTGTTTTGAACTGTGCATCTGATAGGTTGGCTATCTCTTCATCACTTAGTTGTATTTTTTCTGGAGCTTTGATCTGTTCTTTCATTTGAGCCTTTTTTTTTTTCCCCTGAGAGAACAATGGTGCTTGCTCTGCTCTCTGCACTTCCCCTGCTACCCACAAGAAAGTTGGGCCCTTCTGTGCGGGCTCCGGGGTGGGCAGGCTTGTATAATTCCAAGTCCCTGTGGTTCTCTCCAGTGAACTCTCCTGTGAGGCTGGGAGTTCCTCCTGCCGCCTCAACCCCCACAAGTGTTTTCAATTGGTAGTTTGAGGCTTTATTTCCCCGTGATAGTGGGTTGTATGGTCTGCTCCATTCCCCAGCTTTTTCTCCCGGTTTATCTGCGCATGAATGAGGGACCGCCCAGTCCACCAGTCTCGGCCCCGCTGGGTCCAGGTCGGCCAGCCACAGGTTTCGTTGAGTGCGCCGGCCTAGTTTCGGCCAGGCCTGCCCTCCAGGGACCTCTCCGGGCAGCTGCAGCATTGCTGGTACCACTCCACAAACCGCCATCTCACTGAGCACTCTCTACTCGGCTCTGCCCCGCTTAACGGTCTGGATGAACATGTCTTCTTTAACTCCTTGGTTGTTGAACTTCCACTCAGTTCGATTTTCTGTCAGATCTGGCTGTTTTTGTTTTTTAAATTGCTGTTTTTCCTCTTTTGGTTGTGCAAGGAGGCACAGTGTGTCTACCTACACCTCCATCTTGGCCGGAAGTCCTCCCCACCTAGTTTTAAATGAAAAGCATTATGGCCATGCAAAAGCCTTTTCTAATTAAATTTTTATTCTAAACTGGAATAAATTATATATATTTTTATATTGTTGTTCAAGTACAGTTGTCTCCATCCCCCCCCCCGACTATTCCCCCCTGCCCCACCCATCCCTACCTCCCACCCTTGATCCTAGCCCCCTTAGGCTTTGTCTATGTGTCCTTTATACATGTCCCTTGACGACCCTTCCTTTTTTCCCCTCATTATCCACCCCCCACTCTGGTAACTGTCAGTTTGTTCTTTATTTCCATGTCTCTGCTTGTATTTTGCTTGCTTGTTTGTTTTGTTGATTAGGTTCCACTTAAGGGTGAGATCATATGGTATTTGTCTTTCACTGTCTGACTTACTTCACTTAGCATAATGCTCTCTAGATCCATCCATGCTGTCACAAAGGGTAGGAGCTCCTTCTTTCTTTCTGCTCTGTAGTATTTCATTGTGTAAATGTACTATAGTTTTTTGATCCACTCATTTACTGTTGGGCACTCAGCCTGCTTCTAGCACTTGGCTATTGTAAATAATGGTGCTATGAACATTGGGGTGCCTAGGTTCTTTTCAATTGGTGACTCAGGATTCTTAGGGCATAGTTCCAGCAGTGGAATTACTGGGTCAAAAGGCAGTTCCATTCTTAGTATTTTAAGGAAATTCCATATCATTTCCACAGTGGCTGCACCAGTCTGCATTCCCACCAACAGTGGATTAGAGTTCCCTTTTCTCCATAACCTTGCCAGCACTTGTTATTTGTTGATTTGTTTATTATGGCCATTCTGACCAGTGTGAAGTGGTATTTCATTGTGGTTTTAATTTGTATCTCTGATGGCTAGTGATGCTGAGCATCTTTTCATATGTCTCTGGGCCCTCTGTATGTCCTCCTTGGAAAAGTATCTGTTCAAGCCTTTTGCCCATTTTTAATTGAGTTGTTTGTCTTCCTGGAGTGGAGTCGTGTGAGTTCTTTATATACTTTGGAGATCAAACCCTTGTCTGAGGTATCATTGACAAATATGTTTTCCCATACAGTTGGTTCCCTTGTCATTTTATTGATGTTTTCTTTAGCTGTGCAGAAGCTTTTTATTTTGATAAAGTTCCACTTGTTTATTCTTTCCTTTATGTCCCTTGCTCTAGGGGATATTTCAGTGAAAATATTGCTGCATGGAATATCTGAGATTTTCCTGCCTGTGTTCTCCTCTAGAATTTTTATGGTATAATGACTTATATTTAGGTCTTTTAACCATTTTGAGTTTATTTTTGTGTATGGTATAAGTTGGCAGTTGAGTTTCATTTTTTGCATGTAGCTGTCCAGCTCTCCCAACACCATTTATTGAAGAGGCTATTTTTACTCTATTTTATGCTTCTTCCCCCTTTGTCAAATATTAATTGGTCATAGAGTCTTGGGTTTATTTCTGGGATCTCTATCTGTTCCATTGATCTATGTGTCTGTTCTTATGACAGTACCAGGCTATTTTGATTACTGTGGCCTTGTAATACAGTTTGATGTCAGGTATTGTGATCCCTCTTACTTCGTTCTTCTTTCTCAAAATTGCTGCAGATATTTGGGGTCATTTATGGTTCCATATAAATTTTTGAAATGTTTATTCTATATCTGTGAAATATGTCATTGGTATTTTAATAGGGATTGCATTGAATCTATACATTGCTTTGGGTAGTGTGGACATTTTGATGATGTAAATTCTTCCAATCCATGAACATGGTGCATGCTTCCATTTGTTTGTGTCTTCCTTCATTTCTTTCTTCAGTGTTGTGTAGTTTTCTGAGTACAGTTCTTTTACCTCCTTGGTGAGGTTTATTCCTAGGTATTTTTCTTGTTGATATAACAAAATGGGATTTTTTCCTGATTTCTGTTTCTGATATTTCACTGTTGGTGTACAAAAACGTCTTCAATTTCTGCATACTGACTTTGTATCCCGCTGTTTTGCCAAATTCACTTATTAGGTCAAGTATTTTTTAAAATGGATTCTATAGGGTTTTCTATGTACACTATCATGTCATCTGAAAAAAATGACAGTTTTGCTTCCTGCTTTCTTTTGGATGCCTTTATTTCTTTTAAAATTATTTTGAACACATGCTAAAGGAGTAATAGAAGAGGATGTGGGTCTTCAGCCTTTCAGACCACGAACAGTTTATTCAGTGTGCCACTAGATGGCACTGTTTATCCATGCCACTGGATAAACCTGTATTTACAACACTAGTTTCCAAACACTGTATTTAAATGTGACTAGTGTGAATTCCTGTATGAAATCAGAGTGAGTGTACCATTTTATTGGTAACAGTCTATCGCTAACCAAAAACACTATCTCCTGAAAATGTGTAGCACTCAGAACCTGAGCAGCTATCAAACCCCATTCTGACCTTGGGTCCTTCTGCTAAGGTTTTCACCAGAAAAAAAGCCAAAAGAATGCCACTTCGCCTCCAATAGCAGATGCTTAGACTTTCCTTTCTCTTATTTAAGTTCTACCCACTTGTTCCTCGCAACCTTATTGCTGTCCTAAAATAGCAAGAGCCCTTGATCTGCATGGCTTCTTTCCCCAGCGCTGTAGACCTTTCCTGGCCGCCTGGCAGGCCCACCCCTAACAGCTAGGCTGGCTGGAAGCCTCCTTCTGAGACTGGAGCCAGAGTTCAGCTCCTCTTTTCTACCAGGTGGAGGGAGGTATTCCTGGCACTTAAGTATTCCTGGGAACGGACATTGTTTGGCCAGTTCAATGTAGCATTTTACTTCCACTAGACTGGGGGTTAAATGGGTTTTAGGAAGCTGGGGGAGAACATAGCCACCAATCCTAACAACCCTGTATTTAGAGAGTGCAGAACTCAAAGGGGGTGATTGACAGAGCTAAAAAGGGATCAAAACTCGTTAACAGTAGTGCATATTCAGTATTCCATATTGAATGCTGTAACAGGGCTCTGAAGAAAATGCAGTGGGGCAGGGCGACATGTTCTTCCTGGTGGTGGAAGGTGGAAGGAGGTGTTGCAGAGGGAATGACCCTGAGCTGAACTCTACAGGGCTCGCTCAGTAGAGCGGGTGGGGAGGCGTGGGGAAAGCCCACAGAGACCACTGGGTGCTGTTGGACTAAGAAGTTCACGAAGCTTGAGTGCATGCTGAGTAGGAGATTGGCCAAACACAAGACTGGAAGGGACCTGAGGATGGACAGTTAGGGACTGTGAATGCCCTTCCGATATTTATATGTACCCGACGCACCAAGCTATGAGGAGCCAGCAAAGATTGTCCAGGTCTGTCGTAGGTTGAACTGTGTCTCCACACAAAAAGGTAAGGAGTCTTGACCTTAGTACCTGCGAATGTGACCTTCTTTGGAAAGGTCATCGGAGATGTAATTGGTTAGGGTTAGACGAGGTCACGCCGGGGCAGGCGGTCACTAAGGTAACATGGCTCGTGTCCACATAAGAGAAGAGACACAGGCACATAGGCACATGCAGGGAGAATACCATGTGATGAGAGGCAGAGACTGGAGTGACTCAGCTGCAGGCCAATGATTGTGGAAGCCACCAGCAGCTGCGTGAGTCAAGGAAAGGCCCTCCACACATG
>PVJI01032179.1:0-12453 GCA_004026765.1 Micronycteris hirsuta
TTTAAGTCTCCTCCATGTCTTTTCATGGATTGATAGCTCATTTTTCTTTTAGTGCTGATGAATATTCATTTTCTGGATATGTTGTATTTTATTTATCCATTCACTTATTCAAGGATATCTTGTTTTTTCCGCCCAAGTTTTGGCAACTATGAAAGCTGTTACAAACATCAGGGTTCTGTGTGCACATAAAGTTTTAACTGCTTCGGATAATTACCAAGGAGCATGATTATTGTATTTTAGGGAAAGAATATATTTAGTTGTGTTAAGAAACTGCCAAACTGTCTTCCAGAGTGGTTGTCACACTTTGCATTTCTACCAGATAAGAATGAGAGTTCCTGTTGTTCCACATCTTCACCAGCATTTAGTGTTGCCAGCATTTCGGATTTTGGCCATTCTAAGTGGTGTATGGTATCTCGTCGTTTTAATTTGCAATTCTGTAATGACATATAATGTGGAGAATCTTATCTGCTTACTTGCCATCTGTACATCTTCTTTGGTATGATGTCTGTTACCTTGGACTACTTTTTGATTAGGTTGTTTGTTTTCTATGTCAAAGTTTTAAGAAGTCTTTGTATATTTTGGATAGTAGAGTTTTATCAATTTTTTTTACCTTTTTTTCTCCCATTCCATGGCTTTTCTCATATTTTTAAAAAATTATCTTTCACATCACAAAACAGAAGTTTTTAGTTTTGCCAGATCAAGGCACAATTATGATACATGAGAAGTTATAGGTGCTGGAATTTTAATTAAGTTCAGCTTATCAATTATTTCTTTCGTGATTGTGCCTTTGGTGTTTTATTTAAAAATTCATTGTCATAACCAAGGTCAGTTAGGTTTTCTCCTATGTTATCTTGTAGGAGTTTTACAGCTTTGCATTTTACATTTTGGTCTATGGCCTATTTTGAGTTAATTTTTGTGAAGGGTGTAAGGTCTGTGCTAAATTAATTATATTGCATGTGGATGTCAGTTCCACACACATTTGTTGAGAAGACTATTCTTTCTCCATCAAATTACCTTTCCTTATTTGTCAAAGATCAGATGACTATATTTATGTGGGTCTATTTATGGGCTTTCTATTCTGTTCCATTGATCTATTTGTCTATTCTTTCATCAATACCACACTGTCTTGATTACAGTAGCTCTTTAGTAAGTTGTGAAGTCAGGTGATGTCAGTCTTCCAGTTTTGTTCTCCTCCTTCCATATTATGTTGGCCACTCTGAGTCTTTTGCCTCTTCAAATGAATTTTAAAATTAATTTGTTAATATACAAAAAATAATTTGCTGTTTTTTTTCTGGGATTGCATTGAATACATAGATCATGTTGAGAAGACTGACATATTGACAATATCGAGTCTTCCTTTCCACAAACATTTGTTTAGTTATTCTTTTATATCTTTCATCTGAGTCTTCCTCATATAGATATTGTATATACTGCTTTTTGTTAAAAGTATAGCTAAATATTTCATTTTGGGGGTGCTAATGCGAATGGTATTGAGTTTTTAATTATTTCAAGTTTCATTTGTTTAATGCTTGCTTATAAGAAAATTTCTGATTTTATATATTAACCTTGCATCCTGAAACCTTGCTATAATCTTTTATTAGTTCCAGGAGTTATGTTGGTTGTTTAAGATTTTCTGCATAGAGGATTATGTCTTCTGTGAACAAAAATAATTTCATTTTCCCCAATTTGTATAACTTTTATATCCTTTTCTTGACTTATTGTACTAGCTAGGCCTTCTAGTACAGTGTTGCAAAGCAGTGGTGAGAGAGGACATCCTTGTCTTACTCCTGATGTTATTGAAAAAGCTTCTAATTTCTCACCATTGAGTATGATGTTAGCTAAGATTTTTCTGGTATATGTTCTTTATCAAGTTGAGGAAGTTCCCCTTTATTCCTCTTTTTTAAAATAATGTTTCAATACAGTTGCCTCCATTTTCCCACCACCACTTTCCCCTGACCACCCACCCCCACCTCCCACCCTCAATCCTATCTGCCTTTGGCATTGTCCATGGGTCTTTTATACACATTTATTGATGACACTTTCCCTTCTTCCCCCGCCCCCTCTGGTTACTGTCAATTTGTTCTTAATTTCAATGTCTCAGATTATATTTTGCTTGCTTGTTTGTTTTGTTAATTAGATTCCACTTATATGTGAGATCATATGGTATTTGTTTTTCACCGCCTGGTTTACTTTCCTTAGCATAATGCTCTCCAGTTCCATTCATGATGTTGCAAAGGGTAGGAGCTCCTTTCTTTCTGCTGTGTAGTATTACATTGTGTAAATGTAGCACAGTTTTTTGATCTGCTCATTTACTGATAGGAACCTAGGCTGCTACCAACACTTGGCTATTGTAAATTGTGCTGCTGTGAACATTGGGGTGCATAGGTTCTTTTGAATTGGTGTTTCAGGATTCTTAGGGTATAATTCCAGCAGTGGAATTGCTGGGTCAAAAGGCAATTCCATTTTTACTCTCTTGAGGAAATTCCATACTGTTTTCCACAGTGGCTTCACCAGTCTGCATTCACACCAACAATTTACTGGGATTCCCTTTTCTCCATAGGATCATCAGCTCTTGTTGTTTGTTGATTTGTTTATGATGGCCATACTGACCAGTGTGAAGTAGTATCTCATTGTGGTTTTAATTTTCATCTCTCTGATGGCTAGTGATGCTGACCATCCTTTCATATGTCTCTGGGTCCTCTGTATGTCCTCCTTGGAAAAGTGTCTGTTCAGGTACTTTGCCCATTTTTTAAGTGGATTGTTTGTCTTCCTGGTGCAGAGATGTGTGAGTTCTTTATATTTTTGGAAATCAAACCCTTATGCAAGATATAATTGGCAAATATATTTTCCCATACGGTTGGTTCCCTTTTCATTTTGCTGATGTTATCTTTAGCCATGCAGAAGCTTTTTAATTTGATGAGGTCCCATTTTCCCATTTGTTTATTCTTTCCTTTATGTCCCTTGCTCTAGGGGACATATCAGTGAAGATGTTGCTGCGTGGAATGTCTGAGACTTTCCTACCGATGTTTTCCTCTAGAACTTTTATGGTGTCACAACTTATATTTAAGTCCTTTATCCACCTTGAATTTATTTTTGTGTATGGTGTAAGTTGGTGCTCTAGTTTCATTTTTTTGCATGTAGCCATCCAGATTTCCCAACACCATTTGTTGAAGAGGCTATTTTTATTCCATTTTATGTTTCTGCCCCCTTTGTCAAAGATTAATTGCCCATAGAGACTTGGGTTTATTTCTGGGCTCTCTATTCTGTTCCATTGGTCTATCTGTCTGTTTTTATGCCAGTACCAAGCTGTTTTGATTACAGTGGCCTTGTATCAAAGGCCACTGATACCTCCTACTTTGCTCTTCTTTCTCAAAATTGCAGCAGCTATTGAGGGTTGTTTATGGTTCCATATAAATTTTTGAAGTGTTTGTTCTATATCCGTGAAATATGCCATTGGTACTTCGATAGGGATTGCATTGAATCTATATATTGCTTTGGGTAGTGTGGCCATTTTGATGATGTTGATTCTTCTGATCCATGAACACGGTATATGTTTCCATTTGGTTGTGTCTTCCATGATTTCTCTCTTCAGTGTTGTGTAGTTTTCTGAGTACAGGTCTTTTACCTCCATGGTTAGGTTTATTCCTAGGTTTTTTTTTTTTTTTGTTGTTGTTGTTGCTATATCAACTGGGATTATTTTCCTGATTTCTGCTTCTGATGGTTCATTGTTGGTATACAAAAATGCCTTTGATTTCTGGATATTGACTTTGTATGCTGCTGTTTTGCCAAATTCGTTTATTAGGCTGAATAGTTTTTTGCAGAATTTATAGGATTTTCTATGTACACTACTATGTACCATGTTATCTGCCAACAATGACAGTTTTGTTTCCTCCTTTCCAATTTGGATGCCTTTTATTTCTTTTTCTTGTCTCATTGCTGTAGTTAATCTTCCAATACTATGTTGAATAGAAGTGGTGATAGAGGACAACCTTGTTGTTCCTGATCTTAGTGGGAAAGATTTTAGTTTTTGCCCATTGAGTATGATGTTGGCTGTAGGTCTCTCATATATGACCTTTATTATGTTGAGGAATGCTCCCCCTATTCCCACTTTGCTGAGTGTCTTTATCATAAATGGGTGCTGTACCTTATCGAATGCTTTCTGGCATCTATTAATATGATCATATGACTTTTGTCTTTGCTTTTGTTTATGTGATGTACAGTGATCTCTCACCTGTCGCGGGAGTTATGTTCCAGAGACCACCGTGATAGGTGAAGATCCGCAGAGTAGTGGTATTTATTTTATTAGTTATATATATTTTAAGGCTTTATAAACCCTTCCCACACTCCTATAAACCTTTCACACTCTCTTGTTAACCTTTCCCACACTCTTATAAACACTTTGTATGCTCTTAAACACTTTCTACACTCTTAAACCTACATAATTTTAACAACATATAAAATTCTATATGGGTACTCACCAGTGAAGTATACTGCAACTTGACTGATAAAGATCATGACTTATGTAGCTGTGCAGTACTGATGGCGATGAAAGTGAAGACGATGAGATGAATGTACTGCACAGCCAAGAAGAGCATTACAGCTCTTCTGAAGGCACCACTTCATCAGGCGGTGCAGTATCTTCACCCTGGGCCATAACTTCTATTTCCGCTAAAGGTGTAGGCATAACTGATCTCTTCGTCTGAGTGATGAACATAGTTATGGGGAGTTGCAGGCACCGCTTTTTCTTCTGAGTGATAATGTTTCTATAAACTGACATGCCACTCTCAATTGTGTTTATGAAGTGCAATAAACGAAGCATCTGGGGGTCCCATTCTTCAGCCACTCGCTGAAGTTCTTTGGCCATTCTGACCATGGTGGCAAGATGATCAAGTGTTTGGCCAACCTCCTCCTCTTCTCCAACCCATAGTTCATCTTGTTCCTTATCCTCTTCTTTACTTGCTGACTTCGTCATCTCCGTCAGGTCTTCATCCGTCAACAGTTGTGAGTGGACATCTGCAGAGGCAGCTTCTCTATGCAGAGAAACGCTCATGAGTCCAAAGCATCTCTGAAATTTCAAATCAGCCCTTGCTGGCACTGAATGGGGTTGGTCTGGTGGGAGAAGCACTCGACAGTCCTGTTTTTGCATTGCCATCCTCATCTGCATCATTGTCACCATTGCGAACACCTGTGCTTTCCGCAAAAGTATCATAAAGTTCCTTGGCCTTTGTCTGGATAGTGTTGGTATCCAGCAAGATATTCTTCCTCCTGCAGTCATTTATCCACAGGGCCAATGCAGACTCCATCCTCACAATGGCCATATTGCAGGAAGTGACCACCCTCTTTGCAGTCTTGTTAAAAGTCATTGTTGCCGTAGACCTAATATTCTTCTTGTCTTTCTTTATGTAGTGAACGGTAGATTCATTGATCCCGTAATGGTGGCCTATAGCCGCATAGCTTTTGCCTTCCTTTAACATGTTGAGAAGTTCCACCTTTTCTTTGATGGTAAGCATATTCCTCTGGCACTTGGGTTCCCTACCAGAAGCCTTAGAAGGCGCAGAATGTTTGGGTGGCATTGTAGGGCTTGAAATTAATTCAAATTTTTATGAAAATTTCACAAAAACACATCACCGCAGAACAACACTATGTGCAGCGATCAGACATCGATGTGAAGTGGACAAGGAGAGATGCTGAATGTACAGGCATGTTGCGGGAGAGCTAACAGACCAATGCTATGGCCACTGAGCCAATCAGTGCCCAGGATACAGAACACAGTGCTGTGGTTGGTCGCCTTCCATTCCATCAGCCAATAGTGTGCCATGTACAATTTCACGTTGGCAAACTTGTGCAAGCGGTAGTGGCGAACTGCATTTCCATTGTGTACAGTATGGTATTCATCCACTGATGAAATACATACTATATTTTATTTGCATTTATATTCTTTTAATGTGTTTGAATTAACATTTTAATACATTTTTATATTGTTAATTATTTTTAGGCAAAAATAATTAAAATCATAAATATTATATAAATATCAATATACTGCAAAACCCCACGATATAGTGAAAACTCCATGATACAGAATTAGATATTTAAAAAAAAAACCCATGATATAGTGAAGCTGCAATAAGTGAACTGCAACATAGTAACGGATGACTGTATTACGTTTATTGATTTGTGAATATTGTACAATCCTTGTATCCCTGGGATGAATCCCACTTGGTCATGGTGTATGATCTTTTTAATGTATTGCTGGATGCGGTTTGCCAATATTTTGTTGAGGATTTTAGTGTCTATGTTCATCAGTGATATTGCCCTGAAGTTTTCTTTTTTCGTTGTGTCTTTATCTGGTTTTGGGATTAGGATGATGTTGGCTTCATAAAAAGAGTTTGGAAGTCTTCCATCTTTTTGGATATTTTGGAATTGTCTGTGAAGGATAGGGGTTAGCTCTTCCTTAAATACTTTGTAGAATTCTCCTGTGAAGCCATCTGGTCCAGAGCTTTGTGTGTCAGGAGTTTTTTGATTACTGCTTCAATTTTGTCTGCTGTTATTGGTCAGTTCATGCTCTGCTTCTTGTTCATTGAGTTTTGGAAGATTATATTTTTCTAGAAATTTGTCCATTTCACCTAGGTTTTCAAATTTCTTGGCATACAGTTCTTTGTAGTAGTTTCTTACAATCCTTTGTATTTCTGTGGCATCAGTTGTAATCTCTCCTCTTTCATTTCTGATTGTGTGTATTTGTGTCATCTTTCTTTTTTTCTTGATGAGCCTGCTTAAAGGCTTGTCGATTTTGTTTATCTTTTCAAAGAACCAGCTCCTTGATTCATTGATCCTTAGAATTGTGCTTTTAGTCTCTATGTCATTTAATTCTGCTCTGATCTTGGTTATTTCCTTCCTTCTACTTGTTCTGGGCTGTCTTTGTTGTTGTTCCTCAAGCTCTTATAGGCATAGGGTTAGGTTGTTTGTTTGAAATGTTTCTATCTTTTTTAGGTAGACCTGTATTGCTATGACCTATCCTCTCAGGACTGCCTTTGCTATGTCCCATAGGTTTTGGATTGTTGTGAGTTCATTTTTATTTGTTTCATGAAACTTTTTGATTTCTTCCCTAATCTCATTCTTGACCCATTCGTTGTTTAATAGCATGCTATTCAATATCCATGATTTTGAGTGTTTTGGGTTTTTTTCCTTGGGGTTGGTTTCTAATTTCAGTCCCTTGTGGTCAGAGAAAACATTTGATATGATTTCAGTTTTCTTGACTTTATTGAGGCTTGTTTTATGTCCTTTTATATGGTCTATCATTGAAAATGTTCCATGTGCATTTGAAAAGAATGTGTATTTAGCTTGTTTGGGGTGAAAAACTCTATATATATCAGTTAAGTCCATTTGATCTGGGGCATTGTTCAATGCCACAACATCTTTGTTGATATTTTGTTTGAAAGATCTATCCATTTTTGACAGTTGGGTGTTAAAATCCCCTACTATAATTGTGTTGCTATTAATATGTTTCTTGAAGTCCTCCAAGATTTTTTTTTATGTATTTGGGTGCTCCTATGTTGGGTGCATATATATATTTACAATGTTTATATCTTCTTGGTGGATTCTTCCCTTGAGTATTATGAAATGTCCTTCTGGGTCTCTCTTTATGGCCCCTTTTTTTTATCAAGTCTATTTGTCTGATATGAATATTGCTACCCTGACTTTTTTTTCCTGCCCGTTTGCTTGGAATATGTGTTTTCCAGGCCTTCACTTTGAGTCTGTGTAGGTCTTTTGTCCTGAGGTGGGTCTCTTGTAGATAGCGCATGTGTGGGTTGTGCTTTCTTATCCATTCAGCTATTCTATGTGTTTTGATTGAAGCATTTAATACATTTACATTTAAGGTTATTATTTAGAGATGCTTATTCATTGCCCTTTTTAGGTACTTTTGTTCCTCTCTCTCTCTCTCTCTTTTCCTTCCTTTCCTTAAAACAGTCCCTTTAGCATCTCTTGCAGAGCTGGTTTTTTGGAGGTGTATTCTTTTAGACTTCTTTTGTCTGGGAAGCTCCTTATTTGGCCTTCTGTCTTGATTGAGAGCCTTGCTGGGTAGAGTAGTCTTGGTTGCAGGCCTCTGGTTCTCATTACTTGGAATATTTCTTGCCATTCTCTTCTCTCTTGGAGTGTATACACTGAAAAGTCAGCTGCTAACCTTATTGGGGCTCCCTTGTATGTTATTTCCTGTTTCTCCCTTGCTGCCTTTAAGATTCTCTCTTTGTATGGAATTTTGCCATTTTAATTATGATATGTCTTGATGTGGGCCTCTTTGGGTTCCTCTTGTTTGGGATTCTCTGTGTTTCCTTGATTTGTGTGACTTTTTCTCTCATCAGATTCGGGAAGTTTTCCATCATTACTTTTTCAAACAGGTTTTCTATCCCTTGCTCTTCTTCTTCTCCTTCTAGTGTCCCTATTATGCGAATATTATTATGTTTCATGTCGTCCTGCATTTCTCTGAATCCCTCTTCATTCTTTCTGAGCTTCTTTTCCTTTTCTTGCTCTTTCTGGGTGTTTTTTTTTCTACCTTGTCCTCCAGCTCACTGATCTGATCCTCTGCTTCATCGAGCCTGCTTTTGATTCCTTCTACTGTGTTCTTCAGTTCAGATATTGTATTCTTCATTTACTCTTGGCCCTTTTGGATAGTTTCTATTTCCTTTTTCATGTTGTTATAGTTTGCAGTGAGTTCATTGTTGTTTCCTTGTAGTTTCTGGTAATTCTGTGTGAGCTCATTGAACTTCCTGATAACCAATGCTTTGAACTCAATATCTTATAGTTGACTTGCCTCTGTTTCATTTATCACTCTTTCTGGGGCTTCCTTCTTTCCTTTCATTTGGGCATTGTTTCTTTGTCTTCCCATGTTTGTGAGACTCTTCTTGTTAGCCTCTGTTTCTTAAATTGATCTGTTCTGACTCTCTGTGTTTATGGTATAAAGTTCTATGGTAGAACACCTGTGAGATTCAGTGGTGCAGTCTCCCTAATCTCCTGAGCTCGCTGGTCTTGGACTGTCGTTTATGTTGTCTGTCTGTATGTTTTTGGGTTTTGATTGTTGTTGGGTCTTTCTTTGATGGGTCCTTTCCTCTAGCTTGTTAACTGAGGTTCACCCCATCTATCATGCCTTGTATTCTGCTGTGCCAGTGTGTACAGGTTGTGTTGAAGCCGATTCTTCTGTGTGAACAAGGTTTTGAGGCTTCTCTCTCACTCTTGTTCAGTTGTTTGTTGTGGGTAATTTCTCCACCAATTGCTATATTATCTGTTCAGTCCTGGATTGAGTTTAGTGTGGGTTCCACTTCCTCCTTCACCTTCTTCCTTTTTCTTCTGTTGGTAGTTCCTTTGTTGGTGGATTTCCTCTTCCAGCAAGTGTACTGGTGTTCACTGCTCCCACATTGCAAGTTCTCTGGATAGCAAAGTGAAATTTGTCTCATTATCTCTTTTTTGGGAAAACCCCTGTTTGGTTCTAACTCTGGTCTTTTCACAGCTCCAGATTTTAGTGCCTCACCTGTGGGAAAAGAAGAGAAAGAAAAAAAAAGGAAGGAAGGAAAGGAGAAGGAATTAAACAAAGGAAAGGGAGGAAGGAGGAATAAAAGAGAAAGAAGGAAAGAAAGGAATTAAAAGAGAAATTTTTAGATTAAAAAATATAAAAAATTAAAAAGTAAAAGAGGGAAGGAACAAAGATAATACAGGAAAGGGAGGAAGAAGGAGTAAAAAAAGAAAGATGGACAGACAGGAAGAAGAAATAAAAAAAAAAAAACCCTTCTGTAGGCTTTAAACAGGTCAGGCCTATTCTTCTGGTCTTCCTGGCTCCATCAGGCTAGGAAGATACTGGTTTTGCTTTTCTCCCTTCCTGAGAGGCCCTCTTTGCTGTTGTCCATCCTCCAGCCCAGTTCCTAGGTGCCCTTCTGTGCCCAGCCTAGGCCTGTAGTCCACCAGTTTTGCTGTCCTTGAGGTGCACCAATTAGGGGCAACTCACACACTGCCTTCTTGCTCTTTGTTGGCCTAGATGCTAGGGACTCTCAGTACCCCTTCCAGGTAGTTTAGCCCACCACTGAGGCAAGTCTTTCCGTGGACTGCAACTCCCTTCTGTTGGGCACTTCTGCATATTTCCTACAGAGCCAGTCGGCCTTGCAGGGCTCCGGGCACAGGGGCTGAGTGGGAGTTGCTTTGTCCCTGGCGCCCCAGGCATGAGCTCTGCAGGCCTGTGTGCACTGTCCCCAGTGCTTCTGGAGTGAGTGTGGGCAAGCCGCTGCTAGGCCGCGGATCACTGCATGTGTACCATCCCTGAATCCCCTGGATTGGGCTCGGGCAAACTGCTGTTGGACTGGGGTCCACTGCTTACGAACCTTCCTGGTTCTTCTGGAGTGTGTACGGGAGGGCCACCCTGGGCCACAGATCACCATGCCCACACCGACCCCGGGACTGTGGAGGGCAGGGGCGTAAGAGGCAAGCAGCTGCTGTGGAGAGTTCCCCAAACAGCCATGGAGTGCTTCTTTTTTTCTATTTTTCTTTTTGAAAAATTCTTCCTATTTAAGCCCGCTGGTCCAAATAAGCAAGTGGCTTCTCACACAGCCTAGCCTAGCTCTCTGCCAAGAATCTTGCAGCAGACCCAGCAGGCGCTGGTCCTGGGGCTGCCACCTGCCCTGGTCCCCGCGCTGGCCCCGGGGACCTTACTGTCCCAAAGCACTCTCCTTACTGTCCGATCATTCAATGTCCCGTATAATTTTGGTCTTCAATCTTCATCTATGCTGGAATACTGTTGGCTGTTCACTCTGTTCCTCAGAAGATCTGCTAGGTGTTTCACCACTGGGCAGAGGGATGTGGACTCTGCTCCCACCTATCTCGCCACCATCTTCTCGCTTCCAAAGTTCTTTAACCCTGTGGCCATCTTTTACTCATCACCAGAAGAGGAAACAATCAAATTTATGGCTTAAAAATTGTGAGGAAAACAGGTGAGTAAGTCACCTGTGGCTATGGGAAGAGGGAAGGATGGACTATAGGCAGGATGAGTCTTGTGAGAGTGATTGGAAAAGCTTTCAGATTTTGTCCATTCAGTCTGATGTTGGCTGTAGGTTTTTCATAGATGGCCTTTATTATGTTGAGGTACCCTCCCTCTATTCTCACTTTGCTGAGCGTTTTCATCATAAATGGATGCTGTACCTTATTGAATACTTTTTCTGGATCCATTGATACAAACATGTGATTTTTGTCTTTTCTTTTGTTTATGTGATGTATTATATTTATTTATTTGCAAATATTGAACCATCCTTGCATCCCTAGAATGAATCCCACTTGATCATGATGCATGATCTTTTCAACGTATTGCTGAATGCAGTTTGCCAGTACTTTTTTGAGGATTTTAGCATGTACGCTGATTAACAATATTGGCCTATATCTCTCTTTGTTTGTTGTGTCTTTGTCTGGGTTGGGTATGATGGATTAGGTGGCCTCTTAAGAAGAGTTTGGGAGTCCTCCATCTTCTTGGATTTTTTGGAAGAGTCTTTGAAGGATAGGGGTTAACTCTTCCTTAAATGTTTTGTGAAATTCTCCTGTGAAACCGTCTGGTCCAGGGCTTTTGTGTGATGGGAATTTTTTGATTCTGCTTTGATTTTGTCAGCTGTTATCAGTCTGTTCAGGCTTTCTCCTTCTTCATTCAGTTTTGGAAGATTATATTTTTATCAAAATTTGTCCATTTCACCCAGGTTTTCAAACTTCTTGGCATGTAGTTCTTCATAGTAGTGTCTTACAATCCTTTGTATTTCTGTGGTACCAGTTGTAATAACTCCTCTTTCATTTCTGATTGTGTTTATTTGGGTTCTCTTTCTTTTTTTCTTGATGAGTCTGCTTAAAGGCTTGCTGATTTTGTTTATCTTTTCAAAGAGTCAGCTGCTGGATTTACTGATCCTTAGAATTGTTCTTTTAGTCTATATGTCATTTAATTCTGCTCTGACCTTGGTTATTTCCTTCATTCCACTCACTCTGGGCTTTGTTTGTGGTTGTTCCTCCAGGTCTTGTAGGCATAGGGTTAGGTTTTTTGTTTGAAATATTTGTATCTTTTTTATGTAGGCCTGTATCGCTATGAACTTCCCTCTCAGGACTTCCTTCACCATGTCCCATAAGTTTTGGACTAGTGTGAGTTCTTTTTCATTTGTTTCCAGAAACTTTTTGATTTCTTCCTTGATCTCATTCTTAACTCAGTCATTGTTTAATTGCATGCTATTCAATCTCCACGAGTTTGAGTGTTTTTGAGTTTTTTCCTTGAGGTTGGTTTCTTGTTTCAGTCCCCTGTGGTCAGAGAAAATTCTTGATATGATTTCAATTTTCTTGAATTCATTGAGGCTTGTTTTGTGTCTTTTTTTTTTTTTTGCAGATAACATGTTTTTTTTAAATTAATTTTTTTTGTTTAATTACAGTTATTTGCAGCCTCTCCCCTCCCCC